>VXAU01005612.1:446920-478364 GCA_013399695.1 Formicarius rufipectus
ACAAACAGTCCCAAAAAATCAAAGCTTTGTAATCCAGGTATGGGAAAGGGAAACAGCAGGAAAAGCAAGAAAGAAACCCAAGACTCCGGAGTTTCTCCCTCCGCCGTCTCTCCCTGCAGGCTCCTGCTGCCCACTCCCCAAAACCCGTGTGCCCCTCTCCCCCACCCTTAAGCACGGTACTCTTGGTTCTTTTGTTAGAGACAAATGGCCCGGGCAAGGACAATTCACTCCTCATTGTGAGGGTGGGGAAAGAAAAATTCCTGTAGAACCTGAACCTATAACACACGGGGTAACAGCTCCTTCATGAATCCACCTGCTCCTCCATGGGCTGCAGGGGGTGCATAGCATAGTCCTTCCCCCCTGCTCTCGTGGGGTCCCTCCTTCTCCTCCTCCTGCTCTGACCTTAGTTTCTGCATTGTTATCCCATGGCTGGAATTCCCAACTCTGCCACACTCCTTAAATACGTTATCACAGAGGCATGACTTTGATTCCTAATTGGCTCAACTTTGGCCAGCAAGCAGGAAGTCCCTCCTGGACCTGGCTATCATTGGCTCCACAAGACAGTGGCAGAGCTAATCTTTGGGTTGGTTCAGCATGGTGAACTTGCCAGCCTTCAAACATCTTGCAGGAGTGACCTCTAATCGTTCACCTGAATCTCTGAGTACCTGCATGTTTTGGGACCTCATCTGCACCTCAGTTTGTCTTCTATCTTGCTGAATTTCAGGGAACCTGGCTGTAACAGAATGACATAACTATGAATTAAGCACACAAATTCCTGCCTGTGCCTAGGGAAAGGTGGTTGCCTTGTGTCACCCTTCTGTGGACATGCCTCACACCTTCTGAGTGCTTTAGAGAGGAGTTCAGAAGCTACTGCATTTGCCATTTATTTCCAACTCTGTGTTATGCCCTCAGTCATGCTAGGGCAGCTCTTTGTGCAGCAACACAAAAACAAACCAGCCAGCAAGAGGTATATTTAGCCACCAACAGAGCTGAGGGGCTTATGCATGCAGAGTAACGAGCAAACACAGCACAGAGGGGGATTTTGTATGTGGGAGCTGATTAAACTGGAATGACTCAGCCATGGGAAATGTCTGTATGAAGAAAGGGAATCCACAAAAGCCAGTAGGCATTTTATCCTCTTTTCTCTCTAATTTTTTTACCTAGTGAGTTTTTTGAGGGGCTGCCCCTTGTATGCCATTTGTAATACAAGCTATAGTTTGCTATCTTTTTGATTACTCTTTTTTTTTAGCTTTAGTTTGACCTGTTTTAACAGTGATGCCTGCTGCCACATGTGATTTGTACATACAAAGCCTTGCACATGTTGAAGGAGCCTGTGTGACTCTGAATTTATCATTATATTCTATAATAGAGGAGCTGGGGTATTCCACCTGAAATATTTCACACAACAAAGACCCATGTTGACTCTATGCTGTTGTGTGGGACACTCATTTTCTGAAAAGATTAAGCATCAAAAAACTGTTTAAACAAATCTTGAAATATGTCTCCATCTTAAAAAAAATTAGTAATTTCTTTTTGCTAACTGGAGAAGTATTAACCTTTTGTGCTGCCTGGAATTTGCTCAGTCAGTTGTTCCTGAGAGGTACCCAAGAGACCAGACAAATCGAGGAGAATATGTTGGCTCAGTTGAGTCCTCTGTAACAGAGACATGATCTTCCCAGTTTTCTTCAAGGTTACTGTGTTTTGATTGTCTACTGCAGTCTTCAGGATGGATTGCTTTATTTCTAAAAAAGCATTCGTCACAGAAACCAGGGTTTAGAAAACTGCTGACCTAACTTCAGACTGAGTACCTGAGTTTTCTGGGAGGTGTAGGTGTTACCTCTGAAAGGAAGAATTGAATACAACATTTCTCTCTGTGTGGTTTTGGGAAGATGCTTAGGAAGTAGTTCTGTGTACAGCATCTTCTGTTTTTGACTAGGAGAATCATTACTTGAAAACTCAGTGGGTGTGCTGGGTGCATCTCCATGAATTGCTCAGCACTGAGGGAATAAACACAGCCAGTGCAATGGTATTTGCCTATGGTGTTGTTGAAATCTGTAGCAACAAGGTCAGTAAATGTGAGGAAGGGGCTAGCAGATCTACCTTCACCACTGAAGGCTGCCACTGGGTGAACAGCATTACAGGGAGGAATTTTTCATGTGGGGAGTAGGAGTGAAATGTCTGTATTAGAAAGGAAGCAACACCTTGTAAAATTATAAAAGGAACTTAAAATAATACCGAATAGCATTTTTATTGAGGAAATGAGATATTTTACTGTCACACTAATGGTGCTATAACCCTCTTTCTGCTCTAAGGGTAGCTTAAGTGCTTGACACACAAATGCTAGGGAGCAAATCAAGTTGGTTACTGATTCACACTTACTTAAACAGGCAAAGTGGGAGGTAAGGGTTGATTATCCTCTCTAAATGAAGTTAAGGTCTTTCTTGCTGTGAGAACTGACGTTGTACTGCTTCCAACTGCAGCACGACAATCCTTTGGATATAAACAATTCACAAAAGTAGAAATTAATGCCTTTTCTCTGGAAGTCTTTCTTCCTACATCACCAGCAGCTAAAAAAAAAAAGAACAGTTAATTAATCTGAAAAACAGAGAATGCACAGATCTTTGCAATGTTGCTGTGGGTTTTAGGGTAGTTTTTAGGATAGGACTGTACTCACCCCATCCTTGCTCTCTGTGTTTTGTGTTGCTGTATCCACTTATCCCTTTTCCATCCTGTCTCTTCAGAGCTGTGGCTTGTACAGCCAATCCCTCCACAGTTCTTCAGTGAATGTGCCAGACTTCATTTAGATCAGTGCTACTCCTTCTATCACACATGCATGTACCTGAATAATTAAGTATGGAAATACTTTCAATTTGGTGGCCATGCTGACAAGATAGTGTTCCCTGGAGCATATAAAACTGCCTTGCAGGTAAATGGGCAGCTGGCTGAACCACACAATTCCTGTTCCTCACAATTTATTTATGCTTTGATGCTGGCAGTGCAGTAGTTCAAGGCCCTGCAGTATAAGGCCTGCGTGTGGTGGTTCTTCATCTAATGCTCTTGTACATATAATTCATGTTTTCTATTAAAGATGCCAAGGGCAGTTGCCTTTCCCAGCAAAAAGTCTCACTAGGTCAAATCATTGGCCCCCTTATCTCCCTACAATTGAATGTTTCATTATGGTGTCATAACTTGTACCTACTCATTTTTAAGCCAATCAGTGTGCAATACCACATTACGCAGCTTCTTTTGCATGTTCTTTGGCTAAGTCCTTGCCTACATTACAGGTGTGTGAGAAAATAAAACCTCAGTGCAACAGGTTGATACTGTGTACAATTGCATAAAAATAAGTAACATAAGGAGAGAAGAAAAGGGTTAAGTGAGGCCCTGTCAGTTTTTACTAGGGTGACTCTTGAAGCAGGTTAGAGAACTGAGGATGTGCAAAGTACCTGCTTCCAGCAGCAAGTGCTGCGGGGGAAATCTTCACTGGTGATAGAAAATTATGTAGAATAACAGAAAGAAAGGCAGGGCTTGTGTTCAGGGGTAGGGTCTGAAGCAGATGAGAACAAACCTGTAGTGAGATCTGAAAACAGCACTCATTCTGAGAAACCTGGCTCTGGTCAATTTCCTAGGTTTCCCCAAACTGTTTTGCTTAGGAGTTATTCCAGGTAGAAGGGAATGCATTTAGTAAATCAGCATCTTTAAGTGAGTTCTCAGAGCACACACTTACTGACAAGGAAAAGTACTGGCCTTAAAATCACTGTGATCCAGTCATCTCTTAAGACCTTGACAGCTGCCTGAATGTGGCATTAGCACTGTCTAGGGAAATAATTCAAGAAATATGGGGAGGCTTAGAGGAAACTGTATCTTACAAAAAGGGGGCAGTTTACAGGGGAAATTAATTTTAATGTAAGTTTCATAGAAATTTCACAAAGTATTCTGAGTTGGAAGGGACCCACAAGGATCATTGAGTCCAACTCTAAAGTGAATGGTCCACACAGGGATTGAATGTACATTCTTGGTGTTTTTAGCACTGTGCTCTAACCAGCTAAGTTAATCTCAGGGTAGCTTCTACTACACTAAGTGGAAGGTGTTTTCTATCTTATTTTCAAAGTTCAAGTGGCAAGTAGCCTTGGAAAGGCAAAAAAAAAATCTGTATTCTCCAGCTCTACTGTGCAACAATCTTGTTGCTACTTGCTCAACAATCGTGAAGTTATGTCCTAGACCAGAGGCAAAGAGACACCCATGGGATAATACAACACCACACTTGAAAAATTCTGATTCCAGACAGCATCTAAGGGCCATTGCGTAGGATTGAGGAAACACTTCAGCACAATCCATTGCAAATAGCAGTTGCAGAGTTTTTGAATGAATGAGAGGAGAAAGGCGACACTACATCTGTATATACTATTAGTTATACAGCCATTATAATATAGTGCTGCTTTTAAAAGGATGTTGGAAAACCTGAAAGATTCAGCAGTGGCAAGAATGATTCATAGTATGGAAAAAACTGATTTTTAAAGAGCAGTAACAGAAGTTCATTTAAGTTTAACAAATATAAGGTTAAAGATGACTTATATTTTGGCTATAAGTACCAATACAAAGACAGATTATCTAGTATTTCAGCAGTTTCTAATTTTGCTGTCATCGTAGAAAACACTGCATTGTAAGCCTGAACTCTCTGCTCCTCTCAAGGTGCAGAGAATCCTGACTAGACTTGCTGCTGTGGAAAAGGCTGATGTTGAGTGTATTTGTCAGAAAAAATTTTGGCACCCTAGATAATGGAAGAGACATGATACTGACTTTGGAAACTTCACAGATGTTTTTTAAAGGAATTCAGCACTAATGTTCCTCAAGGACTTTCTGCTAACAAATGAGAAAGACACACACTCAATTGCATTCAGCATCAGTTCTGAAGGTGTCAACTTTGGTGAGCAGCTCCTTTCAGAAGAGAGCTGTTGGCACACTGTGTGATATGAATGCACAGTAGACTAAAGGCACCTTTACTGACTTTGAAGAAGCAGTCTGAAAGGTCAGTTTTCTAGTTCTAGAGCTATTTTTATCTTAAAAATCTCAGGATAAGCTTGCTTCCCCAGAGCTGTTGGTAGCAGGAAATAGCATTATGGGTTCTACTGAGTAGTAACTAATAAGGTGTGTGTACTCCCCTGCCATGCTAGTCAAACAGATTGAGTAGCTGGAGATTTGTCCTTCTTAAGGAATTATACAAAGACATTCTACCATAACCCTCCAACAGCAACTACTTTGGTCTGTAATTCTTAGGAAACAGAAAAATCTCAAAATTCAATTAATCTGCCCATTTAATATATGGGACGTAAGTTCAGCTGAACAATTCCCTGTGATTTGAAAAAATATTCTAGGTACTTCTGAGTACAGGATAAGATCCCTTTCTCTACCAGGTTTAACATTACAGGAGATGGTTACCCATTCCTGCAGTGATATGCTGTTCAGGGTACATGGGCATTGTTCTGTCTAGTCTTTGAGTAAGGGTTGGAGATACCACAACAAAAAATGTCCATAATTAAGGGGAAATTACAGGGCAATTATGTTACCTTCAGCTAGCTGGAAATCTTAGGTTGGCTTGAAATAGCATTCCTCCCACAACCAGCAGTTCTCCTAGTCTTTTCAGCACCCACCACCCTGTTGTCACTTACCCTCCCACCCACTGAGTGGTTGTCCCAGTAAACTGTCAGAAAGCCTACTTTGACATTTTTTTAAACCATGGAAGCTGTGGACTGCAGAACTGGCTGCAACAGAGATCCAGGCAAAGCTATAAATGTCACTCTTCAGAGCACAGCAAAGCATTCCTAGCAATTGCCATACACTCTTCTGTAGAAAATGGAGCTGGAAGTAGAGAGCAAGAACTGCCGCACTGGTGTTGGCTAAACATATGCTGTCCATATGCTGGATGGATCAGATAGATGGGCCGTAGGAAAAGCTGTGATGGTTCCAGCTTCCTTTTTCTCCCATCCAGCATGGGCACAGTGAGAAAGTGTCATGGGTGCTAAATTAAAGAGGATAAACAAAGAGATAAGCAGCCATTCAAGGGTGAAGCCATTTCGGAAGTGGAGTTGGTAATTCAAGAAATCTTTAGCAGTGGTTTCAGGCTTCACTTCCCAGACCTTTATTCTTCTAAGCAAAGTTTATTCTTTCACATGATAGACTCTGTTAACCATACACACACAAGGTTCTTGTATAACTAACCTGACCCTTCAACTTTAAATACTCTGCCAAGTCACTTACAAACCCCCTTTCTCTTGAGGCAGAAGATAGGCTCTACTCCATAATGGAGCAAAACAACAACAATGTGGAAGATTTCTCCTTGAATGTCTTTTCCGTCACTCCTTGTCAGCCAAATAGATCTGATGCCCAGGTCTCAGATGGGGATAAAGCTGGCACCACTCTGCTCTTTTCAGGTGTGTTTTTAGGACTGGTGGGGATCACTTTCACTGTGATGGGGTGGATAAAATACGATGGTATTACTCACCTGGAATGGACTCAGTTACTTGGGCCTATTCTGCTCTCTGTTGGAGTGACTTTTATTCTGATTGCTGTTTGTAAATTTAATATGCTTACATGCAAACCCTGTAAAGAAAGGGAGGAAAATACATCAGATCTCGACCAGACTGCAAGCGGACAATCCTTTGTCTTCACCGGCATTAACCAGCCTATAACTTTCCATGGTGCCACGGTGGTACAATACATCCCTCCACCGTACCCATCCCAGGAAGGTATTGCTGTGAGTCCCAGCTGCCTTCACCCAGTGCTCAGCTGCTGCAGTGCTGTTTCCTCCAGTGCCTCTCTGGTTCCCACTCCAGGCTCTCCTCATTTCTGCCATGCTTACCCCCTGGATAACCTGGCTTTTACTGGAGATGAGAACTTCACTACTTATCCTGCAGAGAACGCCAGGAATCACAGGTACGTCTTCTGAAATGCCTTAGTGTGTTTGGACACAAGCATATGAGTATTTTAAGTACTATGTATGGTTTCATAGAAAACAGCAGCTAGTCCCGGGCATTTTCCTTCCTCAGAACTATTTTGGTCTTTTTTAGCAATTCTTCTCAAGTAAAGAGTAAGGAGGGTTACTTTTCCTGGAAAGCATTTTAATCCAACTTAATTTCACTTATAAATGCCTTTCAATTTTCAGTCTACTAAATCTCTTGCTATTTTTTAAGATGTTAGTATATATGCTCCTGTCTGTGACAGTTATTTTATGCTTATCTTGCCATCTTTGTGTTATTATATGTACATCCATAGACTTCCAGTGAAACACAATCACAACAAATGAGTAAGCACAAAAATAGCATTTCTACAACAATGCAAGAATCAGTCTGGTAGCATATGCTCTCCCTCCTGAATATGCCTGGTCACAACATGCTTCTCTCCTAGTGTAGAAACCCTCCAGTCCTTACTCTTTTACTAGTTTTGAGGCATAAACAAGATTATCATAATGCTGATATTACACAGCAGTATGAAACTGCTTAAATTGTACACAAAATAATTTTATGTAGTTCTTTCCTCTAAGGAAAAATATTCTGATTACAGTAGTTACTCAGAATTATATTCTTCCTAAAACATAAGTCACTTTTAGTTCATTTGTCAAAGCCTGTTTGAAAAACTTCTGACTGCCTCTTTGTCCTCAGCAACATGGATGACAGGCATATTCAGGATGAAGGCAAAGGTCATCTCCTGACACTTTCATACTTCACAAAAAAACCCAGAGCAAACAGCTGAATCTCAGTAAAACTTCATCTCGTAGCATTTTCTCAAGAAGCCAAGAAGTACTTCACCCAAATAAGTCTGTTAGGATGAAGCACTGAGGCTACTTGTATGCTTTATATTTGGTAAATTCCTTTTGCATCTGCTCTTCTTCGTCTTTTCAGGTCAGAGGACAGTGCTGGTGAGCCAGAAGAGCCAGGGGAAGACTGTGCCTGTAATAACTTGTCACCTCCACGTTATGAGGAAATATACCCCCTGTCTTCATAAAATCACCATGGACAACAAATGACAATTCTAAGAGATGCCAGCATGAATCCCAAAAAATCTTTTCTTTAAGCACTCGTGTGATAAGCAAGTGTGAGCAAGATCTTGGTACTGATACACAATTCAGTATCACTGAAGATATTTAAGCAATACCTTGTTTTTCTCTGTCAAAATTCATTAGCCCCTTGTGGTGCACTTTAACAGCAAAGATAATAATTATTTAATAGCAAAACTATTAATAGCAAAGCTATTAAACTCAAGGATCTAAATCCGTATTAAGACTTTCCAACAAGAAGCTTGATTTTTAGACTTGCTGAAGCCAGTGTGAACTGTGAATGTGCAAGATGTTTGTGGGTCATGATTACTCCTGGATATTCAGCATAATTGGAAAAGACTTGCTTCATTCTTGACATGTTTTTACTCTTGATTGCTTAGGAAACTTCAAAAGTGATCAAGTGTCTGATCCATGAAAGTGCATATTATATCTTAATTCTGTCTGATTCTTTAGACTAGCTTACTCATTAGTAAGTCCAGTCTACAGATTAGACTCTGGTTTATCTGCATAACCCTGTCCTGTAGCCCAACCCAGTCCTGTAGGCATTTTTGGAGCACTCTGCTTGAACCAGAGTGTCTCAGAACAGAGAAAACACAAATAGTAACCTCTGCCCACTTTTACACAGATCTCTAAGAGGTCCCACATGCATCAAATTAAGTTCCCTTGCCCACCTGCTGGGATGCCAAGCACCATCTCCCACCAGGAGCACTAATAATAACTACCAAGTTAATGTCTCTAAAGAAAATGGCACCTTTCTGAAGCCTTATAGGGCTCTGTGTGGTCCTGCTACATTTAAGGCCTCTGACAATCATGACCTCTACGTGCTGCACTCTCACTCTGTGGGAGAGTGTGGATTTTAGGCACACAACTCAAGTCTGTAGTTTCCCCAGAGCATTCAGGCAACTATGGGCTGCAGTGCACGTTCTTGCTCAAGTTCAGCTTTCAAGATCAACATGGTTCCAGGCATTGTATCTGTAACAGCTTATTACCTAACTTGGTTAGAACATGGTGCTAATGAACACCAGGGTTGAGGGTTTGATGCCTACGTGGGCCTTTCACTCAGGTGTTGGACTTGATGATCCATGTGGGTCCCTTGAAACTTAGAATATTCTGTGATTCTGTTAAATGTATTTAAATCTGTACCTAACAAAGAATGAGATGTATAAGCTCTGAAATCTTGCAATCCATAATGAAGATCCAAAAAAGCTTTGGTCAGGAATTGTTTAAATGTCAGAGAAATGAGATAGCTATGAATACCTACATTTTAATTTTGTATTTCTTCATTCTGTGCCCTGAAATGTCATGATACAGCTGGACAAGCCAGTATTTTCCTATGCAGGATCCCATCAGGTTTGCCTGTGTCCTTCAAAGGGGTAAAAACAAAAGCTCTTCTCAGCCCTCACCTGTTGGAGTGGGCATCACATAAAATGTTCTCGCAGGCAATGAACACCATGTGAAGAGATGAAGCGGTGCACTGTTGTAGTGCCTATCTCTCGACCTGGCATAACACAGCTAAAAGCAGGGATCCATTATGGAATGCTTCAGCTTTGTCTTACTTCTCAACACAGCTGTCTCAGCTCTTGCCAGATTTCATACAACTGTGATCTCATTTCTAAGGGCTGGAGAAGCTTGGCACTTGAGCATGGACAGCTGCATACTGACCTGATGTATCTGACAGCTGGAAGTCATGGACTTCCCATGCATGGACTTCCCTAGCAATCAGTAGCTCTGGAGGGAGAACTGCATTCCGAACATTGTCCTGTTTGATGGAGTTGTAGGTGCACACTGACCTCTCTCTCCCGTATACTTAGACATTGCCTAGAAATAAAACATTTTTGGAGGGGCACAAGGCAACCACTGTGATCCACAGTGATGGACAAGACACTAACAGAGGTCATATTTGGGACACAGTATTTAACTCAAAGCTGGATTAGCAACTGAAGCAGCAGCTACCAAACATTGACTACAATGTGTGGGGGTTTTCTCACTAGAGAAAAATGGGGCATGCTGATTTTCAGCAGCAATGGCCTGGGGTTAGCAGATAGGCACGTGTAGTTGGAGAAAGGGAGACATGCTGTTTTCGGCATGATCTCTATGGGATTGAGTGAGAGAACAGAAGATACAAAAATAAATGCAAGTTTTTCTTATGGAAGTCTCTTGCACATCTTTCAGAATTTACACAGAGATGAACTCATCCTTCCTCCACAGCAGGAAACTGAAAGGTCCCAAATCCCCAGTTAATTCCACATGGACAGATCCCTGCACTTAGCACGTAGTTCTACTGACTCCAGCAAGCACTGCAGTAGCACAGAGGTCAGGCTTGATGGATCCAATTGCAGGACTAGGGTCAAAATTTCTACCCGGTCACCCTCCCCCACAACAGGAAAATTCCTTCAGCCAGAAATGATGGACTTTTCCTGCTGCTCTTTCCCCCCTCACACGCACATACATGCATGACATAAGCATGTTTCTTGGGGTAAGCATATCCTTATTTTTATTACATCAAATCATACTCTCAGAGTAAATCAAAAAAATCTTGAAGGCTGCACTGTGAACTCCATATTTATTTCAAAGTTTACTTCTGTAAACACAAAATTCATTGAAAGAACCCTGGGTTTCTTTTCAAAGACTGAATTTTAAATCTAAATAGCTACATATTAAAATGTTTTTGAACCATCAGGTGAATTCTACCTGAATTCTGTGGGAGTTTCATAATGCTGAACAGATACTTGAGAAGCTCCAGCCTGATGACATTTCCTTACTGTACTAATTGCTGGTTATTGTTTTTAAGAATAGAGAAAAATTCTATGAAGATCGTTCTTCCTTCTTCTAGTTTCAGCCTTTTTTCTAACTATTTTTTATCCCTAGGGTGGTTTTCTTGTTTGCTTGGGGGCATTTTGGTTTTGTTTTTTTTTTTGTTTTGTTTTGTTTTGTTTTCTTTTCTTTTCTTTTTTATTGTTTAGTGTGTGGGTTTGTTTATTTGTTTATTTGTTTTACTGTGATATAACCCTCACAAGAATTCTCTCCTCAGCATTACAAGTTCTTTCTGCTCTATGATGAGTGAAAGAACCCATCTGTTTGGCAAGGTCTTCAACCGAGGTGAATTGTCACAGCTCTTCTATATTATACTGATTTCGCTCTACAGAGCACCTGAAGGACTGTATTTGAGATTTTTCTCAATTCAGTTTTCATTTAAACTTGTACTTTTCAAGCAAAATTACCTTCTCCCATACTGCTTGCCATGATACTGCATAGTGACAGAATGTTGTATCTGAGTTTTCAACCATGCAACCCTGCATGGGTTCTTGGGATTTTTCCTAATGTGACTCTGTTTAAAAGATTTTGACCATAAGCTGGTTAACATATGAAGTCGGTCAAGACATGTCTATTGATATGAAGCTGAGCATAATCTATTCATTGCAGTAAAAACTCTGTACAGGGCTGCTATAAGATCAAGGAGCTATTTCCATACACTAAATGCCACATGCCAAACAGAGCTGCAGGGTGTAGTTTTGCTTCTCAGATAAAATCTAAATCCAAAGTCTGATTTTTAACATCAGCACTGCCGTGTCTGCGAGACAACACGGGAGCACATGAAGCACGGCTCAGTTTGCTTTGCTCTGGCAGCACTTTGTCACAGCAGCCGAATCTCACCAGCGATACCCGTTCCTGGCACCGATGCTCCCAAGAGTGATGCTCCCCTTCACTTGCACACCCTAGCTCAGAGCCCGCTATGGCGCGGGTACCGAAATCCTTTGAAGAGCTATTTTTAAACTGAATTGGGATTTAGGAAATCTAGGTCTCGGGGGACAAACAAACAAACAAACANTCCATTTCTCCCCCCCTCAAAAAACCAAACATAACAAATACCCCAAAACCTACCAACCAAACAGAAAAACCGCCCCCCAAACTCCCTGATGGTAAGTAGGGCTCGCTCCTTTCCAGAGAGCCCTAGTGACGCACATGGCAGGCCGTTCCAGCGGGGAGGATGCTGCTCCGCGCCGCGTCCTCCATCCCGCATGCAGACCGAGCTGCAGCTCCCACGGAGCCGTGTTCCAGCTGCACCACGGCCGAGCGGGCTCCCCTCGGACCGCTGCGCTTCCCCCCGCCCCACCCGCGGCTGTCCCGCCGCACCGGCACCGCCAGGGGGCGCCGGCGGAGCGGCCGGCGGGGCTGGTGCGCCCGGTGCGGGGCAGAGCTGGCCGGTGTGGGGCCGGCCCGGAGGGCGGCTATGTCGTGCGGGCTTGAGGCTGTCGTGTCTCCTTACTAACTCGTCAGAACTGCAGAGCCGCTGCCTTTCAACCTGCTGCGTCGTTGCATGGCACCTGGCGTTTGAGCCCGGGGAGCCGAAGCTTTTCTCCTTTGCTACGAATGCTAAAGATGCTGTTGAAAAGGACGCCGAGCTCCCTCGCAACCGAGAGTTGGCTTGTCTAAGGAAAAAAGACCCGTGGTGAAAGACCCAGTGAAATCGCCAAAGAACAGACTATCCTCACTCCCACAGCAGTAGTGGACATCTGGAAGCACTCCGGCTTGGGGGGAAGACGCTGCACAGTGCACTCGCATGCACCACCCCGCCCTCCTGCTCCTCACCCCTGTGACCTAATCGGACAGGCTTGTCTCTGCATGAAGGAGCAGGGAAGAGTCCAAGGGTCATTTGCAAAGAACTAGGGCATGCTGTTTATATACAGCACCTACAATAATCTGTGTTTGCTGCAAGTATCATTATTGTCTCCACTTTAGCTGTCAGGATGAATAGACATCAACAGGACGTGCTGAACGTCGCTGTTGCCACTCCATCCTTGGTGTGAATCAGCATGTCTGTCAAAGAAGCACACAGCAGAGCCAGGTGGGATCTCACGGGTTGTGCAGCACTGCTCAGCAGGAGTGCTGAGTGTCTGAAAAGCGCACAGTAGGTGCAGTGAACCTGGTGTCCATATTCACTACGTTTTGGAGAAGTTTATATCAGACCTAGTTCTGTGGACTGGATGCTGATTAGCAGTTGAAATACACATATTGTTCTATGATGTATTTTCTGGTCCATCTTCATCAAATAGAAATTACTCATCTCACACCTCTCATGTGATACAAAGCCTCACAAGGCAAGTGGAGATTGTAGGGAGAGTTTCTTCAAAAGCACCTAACTTAGAGACACTCATTGTTCTACAGGCATGGGATGACTTGGAGCAGCTGCAGAATTTGCATGTAGCAGAGCAGACCCGTGCAGACCTAGCTGTGAGGCTAGCCTCAGCTTCAGGACTCCAGCAATGGCATGGACAAGCCTTTCCCAGTTCTGATGGAGGTTACTTTGAGAGGTCTTAGAGTGCAGTGTCAACATCTCCAAAGGTTCATTAGTCTAATATTCAGATGTAGCAGTCTTATGTCTTCCTGCACAAAATTTGCAAAGCCATGGGGAAGTTTTTCCATAAGGAAGTTTTTGCATAAGGAACAGGAAAAATGTCTCTCTAGCTATTGTGATCTTGTACCTCACCCCATATGTGATAACAGCACAAGGGTCAAGGGTAAATCAGTAATACCGTGTTTGTTTGTATCTGTGTTGTGTGTGGCATGTCTAATGAGCAATTGATTGCATCTACACATGCTGTTTAGCAAACACCATGGGACATGCTGAAGCAGAGTAGTTGCTGTGCTTCATTTATAAAATCCTAGGATGAGATTGTTGTTCTCCTGTTTGGGTTATATCATGTCATATTTTATTTGTTCATTTGTTTATTTTTGCAGATCACTCATCAGTCCATATGTAAGATGCTGCGCTTTCTTCGTAGGGAACAGGGCATGCTCTTTAACAGCTCTGGGCAAATGACCTGATAATTTCATGTTTTGCATAGCTGCATCATCCTTTTTACTTACGGTTCAGTGGGTCCTATCAAGGGCTTAGCTCTAAGGTAAAGCTTCAGGCTCTGTCAGCTAGAAGACATACCTAAGGAAATGAACACTAAAGCAGTCTGAGCCCATAACTTCCAAAAATACCAAAACCAACCAACCAAACAAAACCCTGAAAATGAACAAACCATGAAACAAACCCCCAAACCAACCAAGAAAAACCAACCAAAAAGCAACCAAGCAAACAAAAACACCAACACCAAAACAAAGATCTGCATTTGAAACTTCTAATCATACAAATGGTGGCAGCTGCCATGCTAATGAACAGTACTTGTGGTATCTTCTTTTTTCCCTTCTGGTATGCAACCCAAACGCAGGCAGAAACAGTAAATGCTGGTGTTCAAGGCAGCATTGACTTGTCACTTGTCACACTGTTTTGTGATTCCCAACACCTGCCACACATCCCTGGAGTCAGCTGGCACAGCATTGCGTCACAGAGAGGCCTGGCAAAAGCTGGCAGCTCAAGAAGGCTGTGATTTGCACCTCTTGGCTGTTTTTGTCATCCTTTGTGTTTCACCATGTAACATGTCACCTTCTGCATTCACGTGGAGTAGGACAGCAGTTACCACAGAACATACATCATGATAACCATTTCATTACCTTTTTCAAAGAACACATTCATTTGATGATCATTTGGCTTCACTCTGCTTGTACCCTCAAAATGGAACAGGAAATTAAACTGAGTCTTCAGCAAAAGCAATTATCTTCAGAACTGCAGAGGTGCTATAGGAATTTTTTGTCATAAAACAGCCATTCCCTGAAAAGTCTTCCATAAAAATGGACAGAAAAACAAATTAATGTAAATAGCAAATCACATAGCTCCAAATTTGTACATACATAATCCAGTAATACTCTGGTTTTACTAATCCTGATGAAACATTAAGGAAAGATAAATATTATTTTTACTGTTTTTACTCAAATAAGACTTACATATTCTACTACCCCAGATTTTCCCCTCAAATCAGATGTACTTGAGTGTTTTGCAATGTGCCAACACTCTTCTGTGTTGTTGTGGTCTTTTGCAGACACATAGGTGCTTGCTCCTCATACCCTCCATGCTGGCTGGAGGCAGACTGATCAGGATACCAATAGACAGCACTGTGCTGCCACAGTGGCAAACACAGATACACAGGAACTCAGCACACATATTCAAAGAGTAGAATGACTTAGTTGAAATCACCTTCTGTAGGGCTGTGTCAGTGAGATGTGGACTAATGTAACAATTTATGGGAGATTGCAGCACTAGAAGCATCAAAGTGGAAAAGATTTGAACGACTCCTGCTGTGATAGGAAACGCACAAACCCTTTCATAAATTGTTCAAGACCCATGTTAAAATTAGTCAGGAGTTGGCCTTGTTTTCAATGGAAGGTAGGAAAAGTCAAGAAGAGAGAGTAAGGCTTAATATGGCAGTAAGGAGAAAACAAGGTAATGGCTAAGGGGAGAGGAATTAAACTCCTTTTGCACATAATGCTACTGCTTTTAAATTCTGTTGTGTTCTCAACCCGTACTCTGTGTGTTGTTCTTAGTATTGATTGTTAATCAAAATCAAGAAACAAATGTGTTAATCTTCAATGTTTAACTTAGCCATAGGGAACCGGAAGTGGTGACTCACAGGGTAACATTAGTAAGATGTTTTAGTTTTATGTTACATATTCAAGTATTTTATCTTACCTTCCTGGTTTTTTTCACAAAAAGCAACATCTCCTCCATCTGTTTTTAAGGAAAAAAAGATCCAAATGAGCTGCAAAACTATGCCACTACTTCCAAACAAATCGTGAAACCTTAATGTGAATAAACATGCCATCATAAACAAAGCCTTGTTTGTGATCTTACTGGATAATATTCACTTGTAATATCATTGGTTCAGAAGGAATATCAGCCTAAGTATTGTTGATGCAGGTGTAACTTAATTAATTCAGGGTCTTTTTGTCTGACACATAGTTTGTTAGATGGTGTTGGGAGCATTAGGTCTGTCAATTTTTCATAATGAACAACACCATTAAACTGCCACAGAGTAATATAAACTAGAGATTTTCCTTAGACTCCATAAAACAGCTAACAAAAATATGGCTGCCAGATTCGTCATGTATTTTATATGTACAGCAAACAGAACTGACTATAACCCTTTTCCTCTAGCTATTGTTTTTGCTATTGTTTCAACAGTATATAAAAATTAATGTGGAAATATAAGAAAAGTAGACTAATGTGAAGAACTCACTGTCAAAGAGGTGATAACAGGATCCTGAACATAAAATCTCTGCTTATATTCTCTGTTGCACTGGACACATGTTTTAGTCAAGTGAAATCCGCTGTACAAGTAATGAGAACAAACGACAGTGTTTGACTGCGGAGTCAGGTCACAAGCCCATTTAGAACATCTTGGCTTGCATGACTGCATGTAGCTGATAATCACAAGTGGACATGCCTAAGATGCAGGCATTTTGATTGAACCTATTAACACATATCTGTATTAAATTGCTGAAGACAAAAAGCAAGAATGGAAATATTAGGGGAAAGTATCCATTGGTGTTTTTCAGAAGCTGATGTTACTGTTCTTTGTTCATTATCAGAGCATAAACTATTTTTATTTTTCTGTTTATAGGAGCTACAATATATTTTATAATCATAAAAATATTTCAGAATGTGTCTTGCACTGAAGTTTTTCATCATCCATTTATTAGAAGAACCACCTAATCCTAATTTTGTGCCTATCAACAGCATAATTTTATTTTATCCAGCTCTCTTTCCTCTTGCTACTGTGAAACGAATCTTTGCCTGACCTGTCACAGAGAACTGAGAGAAATTTATCTGCTTCAAATGTGGCAAATTACATACTCCTTTTCATGATTCATACATGAATATGCTTTTTTATCCCTCTGTGGAAACTTGTATGGTGCTCATTATCTGCAAAACTGGAATAAATTCAGCCATGGTTCCCTAGGTGCAACCAATTAAAGTAGTGTTACTTGCCCACCATTGTGGCAGATAGACCCAATACATCTGAAAAATAACTACCTTTGCATCATGTGTTTGTTGTCATTTACCAGCCAGCTATAGCAGCTGAAGAATATGATGAATGCTTCAAAGCAGTTTTACTCAAATAGCTGCCAGAAAATGCCCAAACCAGAAATCTTCACTGCTTTTATAAACAATTTGTAATTAACATATGAATAAACTGCATATTTGAATTTTCACCAACACAACTGTTTCTCCCAGGAAATCACAGTTAAATGCTGAAGTGAATGTTCCTTTAGAAAGTGCACTTTGTTTATAGAAATAGTCTTCGCAGTTAATGACTGGCAATACTTCAAACTCAGAATTACATTACATTGGTAATTTTAACTTTGTCATCTTAAATAGATCCAGTTTGGTTATATGAACACAGGCAAAGTATGACAGCCCTCAAAGAACTGCCTTTAAGCAGGCTTTATTCTATCCCATGAAGCTTTGTAATTCCTTCTGTTATTATTAATAGCTGTTAAGTGCTGACAGCATGCTTGGCACTGAATGAAACGCAGGAGCAGACATGGTTCTTGTTAAGGGTGGCCCTCGGGAGGTCATTTACTGTGTGTAACAACAACAACAACTTTATTGGAGTAGTAACCCACTAACACAGCTGCAGCATGGGTATCAGGAGATGTCGCTGTTTAGACAGAATAGCAACGTGCAACTACATGCATACATATAACTCCTTTTACACGTTAATTTTTTCACAGCTAACAAGCCTATCATCTGAGTAGACAAGAGTTTTGGAGGAAGCTAAAGAAAAGCTATTGTCCACAATGCCATTTTTGCAGGATTTTCTCCCTCAGCAATGCGTATGCAAACTACTGGGATAGGCCAAGCCCTTAGGAACATGGCAGGTTCTAGATGCACTGGCCATAACTCTGCTACTAGAGGTTATGACAAGTTCAGCCAGAGGATTAAAGGAAATTGCCAAAAAGGACAGGCAAGAGTTTCAAGCAGAGGGGCCTTGAAGGTTTCCTATGAGATAGCTTTCTTTTGAGGAAGGAGCTACAGAAGGGATGTAAAATAGTGTGGAGGAGATGGTGTGGGAGACAGCTGCAGACCCTGAATCCTAGACCCCTAAAGCTCCAGAGCAGAAAATGTGATCTGTGCTCTTCCACTCCAGGCTAAGATGGTATGCCCAGAAGACACCACCTGTCTACATTTGCATCACAGAGGTGATGTCCCATTCCTGACCTTCAGAGTCTTATCAGATGTCATTGGTCAGTGATCAGCCAAGATCACAGCTCTGCTCCATAATCACTTGTGGAGGGTACAAGAGAGGGAGGAGAGACGGTGGCACCAAAGCTTGACAAAGCTTGTCAACTCGAAGAATGTGAGTCATGTATGAGTATTGCAAGGGATATTTACCCCCAGCTCCTGGTCAGGTGCAGTGGCCAAAGCAGAGGAAAAAGTGACTGACTCCCCCACTCAATGAGACTAGTGCTCACATCCAACAGTGGGTCTGATCCGACACATAAATGCCGCAGAGGCAGAGTTGGCTATTCTCTGCCTGTCTTTGTCTTTGGATCTGCCTTAATACTCTATCCCTGTGTCCAAGCAGTACACTTAATATTGCAGATGAACCTTGTCTTCTTCTGCAGGGCTCTGCACTGCTATTCCAGTCACAGACACAACCAACCTTACATGAAGCAAGTCTTATTGGACTCCTCTGACTTTGCAAGCATGAGGGACAAAGCTCCATATAAACTGACACTGAATCAAACTACCACAATCATGCAGAAGGTAAGTTACCTCTCAATCAGTGATAATGGCAGCAAAAAGTAGGTCCAAACAGATCAAACAGTTCTCTTGAAACTGTTTGTCTTAGTTTCATTTTAATTGCCTGGCTGTCTTGTTTCCTGAGGCACAAAAACCTTTACATCCCTTCAACATCACCTATTCTCAAGCAAATACTAACTAGCATCCTCCTCTCTTTGTTGCCTAATTTTAGATGCATCTGCTTTTTGAGTACACTTTCCAAAAGCACCCAAACTGTCAGAAAATGCTCAGTAACACTCTGGAAATCATATAGCTCTCAGGTATTACAGCTGGGTACTCCAAAAACTATTAACTCAGAAGTCATTAGTCACTTGTGGCCATTTGGGCTATAAAATAAATAAATGAAATTGTTTTTTTAGCTTCATAGGTTATAGTTTTGCCTTCCATACTCCTATATGCAATGCTGTTAAAATCTTTTTTTGCTTTTCTGTAAACCCATTGATTCCTGTGTATTGACACTTGGATTTGCAGAGGCTATTCTCTGTGCAGTGTTTAGAGGAGTTATTCCCATTTGATCATGATGTATTTTCAAAAGCAGCATTGAAAGGGGTGATGTGATTGGGATGTCTGCAGGTGCTGCATAACAACTGTGCAGGACAAGCTAATTTCTATGTCATTTAATTGCTGAGAATGTGCTCTCATACCTCACACGTGAACAAAGCTGTGACAGTCTAATTCGCAGACAGTCACCATGAGGTAGATGTTTTCTAATGCATCAAAGGGATCTGAGATCATAGGTATCCTGCCCAGATTGCTGAGATCTGTGACTGCAGTACAATAGGCAGAAGTACCAGTGAGGCCAGAGCTAGTTAACTCACATACTGTAAATCATGTAGTGGTAGAAACATGGAGGACTGAACAAACTGTTTGAAAAACTTAATGAATATTCACCCATGATGTGACAGCTGGACTAGTAAGAGTGTCACAGTTGATTTTCAGCTGTGCTATAGTGGCTATGGAACAGAGCTCCCCACCACTTCTTACACCACTGTGATGCTGATAAAATCTTAGTCTAAGGAAAGATAAAAGGTACAAATGCTGGTCAATCCAGAACTCTCTCATTTTCTGGAAGATTTTGGCTGTGGCAGCAGAAATTACATATCTGTTATGAGATAGTGAATAGAAAACACTTCACTGAAGTGACTGTTCACAAAATATTCTGAGTTCACAGAATATTCTGAGTTGGAAGGGACCCGCAAGGACCGTCAAGTCTAAACTCTTAAGTGAAATGAATGGCTCATACAGGGATCCATCCCACAACCTTGGCTTTATTAGCGCCATGCTTTAACCAACTAAGCTAATCCCAGAGTTGTCTATATTAATTTTTTTATATATATATCCTTGGTTTCTCCTTTATTTTCAAATAAAAACCTAAATTTAAAAACTTGGGAATACAGAAGGTGTCTCCTCACACTCACTGCTTACTACTGCTTGCTGTGTTTCACATATTACTGTTCTTTAAGCTCAGGGCCTCTGGGCCTTGTCTCCCTCCTCAACAATGCATCCACTTGACATGGCTCCTGTCACTGTTCCTTGTTTCCTCTGAACTTCAGAACAGAGCATGTTTGGTTCAATTGTTTTTTAAACATTAATTCATCCACTGTCACACTAAAAAGAGAAACTTTGTGCATCTTTCATAGTATTAGCCTCTTTATTTTCCTGCTGAGTTAGTAAATGAACCACCACTTTCCTTTTTTTTTTTTCCAATTCCAGCACTTTTCCCTGCTCCAGCATTTTCACTTTTCCAATATCATTGCAGATAAGATAGTCACAAAGACTATGAGAGGAGCCTCTCTTCTTAAGGAGATTTTGAGAAGAATTAAACATGGAGTTGCAAAGCATCCTAATTAAGACACAAAATAGGCCTGGAAATCTTCGTGGTATTTAATATGTCATCTTCTTCCTATCTCTTAAACCTAATAATCTGCAAACCAACACTATATTGGAGCGTTATATCTGCTATAACTTATGTCAACTTGGATCACACCCCCCCTTTTTCTTAAACAATGTTTGGCAGCCAACTGAGTATGGAAACTAGACTGTTTTACATTAGTCAGGAGTACATTTAAATCATTTTTACTGAATGATTTACTGTGGACTACAAATTCTTATATGTCATTTTAAGTTAATGATTAGACGAAGTAATATATCACTAAAATGATTGAGTGCATATGTCCTTTGCTTCCATGATTCTAAATTTCTCTTTGGATTGGAAGACTTCTCTACATTTATTTTCCCCAGCTGACAAAAAAAAAAAAAAAGATAGACAAAAGAGTGGAAGACTCCAACATACCCTCTCACAGTACTGCTTAAGTCAAGAGGATTTTCCTCCCTGCAGAATAGCCAGGTCATGAGGAGACACTGGTAAGGTGATTGGTACTCTTCAGACAAATATTGGCAGGTGTCAGTATTGCACAGCATTTCCACACCCTCCTATGCCCCAATGACAGACGGAAAAGCTGCACAGAAAAGGTTTAAGACTTTATATCAAATGAAATAGTGAATGAATCATTCAGGTGTCATGGCGGAATATGTGAAGCATCTCACAGGAAAAACAGAACAAAGCAGATGAAAAGCAACACCAGTAACAACAACAATAACAGCAACAAAGCAAGCAAACAAAAACCAACAAAAACCCCCTGTACTCATTCTCTCTGCACAAAATTTTCTGGGGAGTTCTAAAAATTGCATGTGTCCTATGACAGTGGAAGAAAAGGGATTTTCTGACTGTACACTATTAAGTGGACTTTGAAATCCAAATAAAAGAAAGCTAAAACACACTAATAAAACCTGGACTGTTACTCCAGATGCTCACAGGTGACTGGTATATTTAAAAAGAAACAGAGATATACTATAAATCATTTGTTTAATTTATTGCTGTAGGCCAGGATCCTGCCAGTGCTGAAAGATAACAAGCAACTTTGCATTTACAACATAAATGAAATAAGGAAGACAATTCTTTGCATTTCAGAGGTCATAAAAATAAAGGAAACCATTCATCAGTGCAAACTTACCTGTGCATAACTGTGTACAAATCAGGATTTGTAGCCTTAACCCTCTAGCATGTTGCATGCAAAGAGCTTCACAGTTGGTTTCACTGGGGCTGCAGTGATTCATTCATGTGAGCGTTATTCTTGGCATAACATAACCAGGCAAAATAGGCATTGCATACTGATTTTAGCATCTATCATGTCTTTAATCCATAGTTTTACATGGATGACAAATAACAGACAGGATTAGTGCAGCATTTATTTAATTTATTAGTGTCCTTAGGCCTTATTCAAAGCATACAGAGAATAAAAAACTCTTAAGTGCCAGAAATGAAGAAGTGATTTGATATTCATTACTGACTCCTGCTTGGATTTCTCTAACTCCTCCTCAGGTTTCAGATGCATATTTTAATAGATCAGATTCTATTAACTCCTCAGAGAAGTCTACCACAGATCATACCACAAGGAGTATGCAATTTCTGCCATTATGACTCTTTACTAAAAGTTTCTAGAGAAAGGCACCTCTCTCTCCCTGCACCAAAAACAGAGGTGTTAGGTCTTCCTCAGCCAGTGCCAACACTCATGAGACAACATGAGGAGAGAATAATTTACTGGGACAAGATTTCAGATCATTAGATGAGACCAGTGCTATGTGTTGACTCTAGGAGAAAACTGAGAAACCCTGCCAATCATAAACCATAAGCAAGAAGTTTTTTGATGAGTAGTGGATTGAAATGTATGATGTTTAGGAGGAGTGTCCAAAAAAGAGGATTCAGAAGAAATCTAATCCTGAAGTGAACAATGCAAGGGTAACTATAGCAATGTGAGCTTACCTGGAGAAAAAAAAGTCAGATTCTCACCCAGTAAAATCATGAGGCTGCAACACAATAAGGAATGAAAGTAGACATAAACTAGGAGCAATGCCTGTCTATTTGGAATGAAGTCCATAATTCAGCCTAAAGTGTACAGGTTTTCTCTACAGTGCATACACACATAGCAGGAGGGCTAAGAAGATGACCTGAGCAGTTACAAGATGGGAGCACAGAACTGTGGAGAATGGGCTGAAAAAGAGTGCTAAGTACAGGGAAACTCCTGGAATCCCATCAGACTTTCTGCTGTTTAAGTAGATTGATATATCTGTAGAAATATGTCTTTACCTACATGAACAATATGCCCCAGTACCCACTTTGGATCATATTGTCCACACAGAGTATAAGGTCATCTCAGGTGAAGTAAACATAACCATTAGTTATATAATGAAACAAACAAACAAACAAACAAACAAACAAATAACACACACAAAAAAAAAAAAAAAGAAAGAAAAATGAGGTGGAGAGGTGGATTGTGACATTTTTTCTGGAATTTGGAAGGACACCTTCATTTCCTGAGAAATATGGGAGTTCTGGGGCTTTGGGCCCTCCTGTGAGGACTGGGGGGAAAACAAACAAACAAACAAAAACCCAAACAAACAAACAAACAAAAAACCAAAACTACTAGTTTAGAAGTATTAGCAGAACAGGAAGCAGGTACTAGAAGCATAACTGAATGCCTGAAAACCAAAGATCCAGATCTGTACTTGAACTGACAGTGCAGCTCAGCCTAAGAAGGTTGATGACTCAGATATTCTCATGACAAATAGGAAACCCAGATTTCATTTAAAAATTTTCAGCCTCTGAGACTGAGAGTGGAACCCAGGTGTCTCGTTTCTGTCACAGTGTTATATAAATAATGATCTCCACCATTTAGTCCTGTCTTTCAGGCTGGTGTCCCACAGCACATTTCATCCAAAATAAATTAAGTCCAAAGCCGTATCTTCCTGGTGTTTTCTAGATGAGCTTAAAATTCCCATGTTCACAGAGGTTGTATAGGAAACAGAGAAAATTTAGATTAATATTTTAGTCTGGAACTGTAGTCTCAGGATCCATATTGCATTCATCAGTCCTTGGGGAGGGAAGGGTGAAAGAGAAAGACTGGGTAGTAGCCTTTAGCAAAATTTTACAATGGTGCCCTTAAAAACTGCAAGTCCTCCTACATGTCCCGTGAAGCCTGGTGTTGACTGGAACACCCAGGTTTCTGGATTTTGAACAGACTTATGTAAGAGTAGTGGTCTTAGGGTTTAGGGTAAAATGATTTAGAGAAGGTACTGTAAATGTAAGTATCTAGGGATGTTACACAGCAGGGATTTAGTGGGACCCAGTAGATAGTCAGTTCTTTCTCAGCCCTCTCTAAATTACTGTATATTTCATTCTATCCTACCCCAAGAAATTTTATAAGGTGTCCAATGTTACAGAACAGGACAGTGATGGCAAGAACACTATGAGCATTAGATTGTATTGTTGTGAAGTATAGTGCAGAAGAGTTTTGTGTGTACTACTTCTGAGCTAGAAGAAAAACAATCTTTACTGAACAGTCTCCATATAAAGACCCAAGATGCAGTCCTCATGGAGTTGATTTTTTTTTTCTTCTAGCTAAGACAGCAAGATTGAGCCTTAAAGTATCTTTGTTAAACTAGTTAATAGATTATTGTCCAAAATAAACATATTTCAGTAAGTGCAAGACTGTTTTTTCCTCCCTCTTTCCGTCTTTTGTTCAATTTCAACTCAGCTATTTATGATTCATTTCATGAGCAACTAGGTTTTCTCTGAAGGCACTAAAAAGGGACAGAGCTATCAAACAGTTTTAGAGACTAGTGCCAACAAGGAACTGTTTTCCTTCATGCTATAAAACAGGCACTGTCAATAGACTACAACCGGCAATAAACTATTAAAAAAGGAATTTATGATGGCTACTTATTATCCTCCTGAAATAATGTTGTTACAAGGCTGCCCTTTCCAGTCCTCCACACAGATCACATGGCAAGTGTCTAACAAAGGGAAGGGCCCAGATTTGCAGGGACTGTCTGCAAACAGCCCAAGAATTGCCCCACGTTAAGTGGGCACACACACCACGCCAGGGTTTTAAAGCAGCAGAGAAATGATTCCACATTGGACTTGGGCTTGTTACACATGAGCGTTTGATTTAAGGTGGGACCTTAATTAACTTATATATAGAACATATTGAATTGCTTTAATAGCTAAATATCAAATTATGAAGGAATGTCTATTATTGTTTAGTGAGGAATTGGTGAACCACAAGGATAAAATAAGAAATGGCACAAGCCTCAAATGGAATCAGATCTGCCTCTTTTTTTAGATTTTGAAAAAAGCTTCCAGCTCTAGCTCTTTTCCCTTCTTCTCCAACCCCATAGCAGGCTTTCTTCTTTGCTCAAGCCTCTGTCTCTGTTAGGCTGATATTTGACTATGATACTGATCTGTAATTGGTATAAATTGTGGTGTACTGCTTGCATTAATAGAGCTATCCTGTCTTACTGCAATTAATGATTTGTTGCCTTCAATACCTAAGATGAAAATATTTTAGAAAGAAGGGGGAAATGATACAGTTCGAACTGTGTTTAGATTGCATCCATTTGGATTGGCTCCTTTTAGTCTGAACCTTCATCCAGTATGCTACTTGAATTCTCTGTATGTCAGACTGGAGCCATACAGGCTGTGGTTCAGGCTGAATGCACCACCCTGGAGGGATGTCTCCTAATGACAAGCATCTCTCAGGAATGATGGAGAGGGTTCTAAAGGTATAAAGGATAAAGAAGATTGTAGTTTGGAAAGTTTAAGGGAAAAGGAACTTCAGAGTCTAGAGAAGGGAGAAGTAGGCTGGGATGAGAAAGAGAGCAAAAACTGAAGCCTGGAGAAATGGGATGGAAGGGGATAGTCACTGAGATTTGAATTAAAAAAAAACAATCCAAGTAAAAAAAAACCCCAACCAACCAACCAACCAAACAAAAAACCCAACAAAAAACAAACAAACAAACAAAAAAACCTCAACAACTTCAAAGGCAACTACACAAACACAATTGCAGCATTAAGATTTCTCAATGTTCTGATTACTTACCATAGTGCTATCAAGAGGGGTTCTCCCCTTGCCTGTGTCTCTACAAACAAGGAGTAGTCTCCTGACATCCTGTTCCCCGAACAGTGCATATGGAAGAGAGAAAAACAATGTTATTTTCTAGCAGATATTTCCCTGAGAACACTACACTTATTCTCAGCAGAGGACTATTCCAGAGTTTCAAATCTCCTTTTGTTAATTTTATGAATTTCAAACAAAGAATGTACACCACAGAAAATCATGAAATGGCATGTATAGAGACTTCAGACAAAATCAAAACATTTTGCTGCTGAGGAATTTTTGCGAATAGTGTCTGTATGCTAAAAGGGCTGCTCAGACTACCACTCTGAGTTTACAATGCCTTCGGTTATTATTTATCAGTGAAGGAGACAGTCGTGCTTGTGACTGTCTCCTGCTGATTTCTTGACTTCACAACTCAGCTGTGTCAAGACTTATCTCTGGAGCAAGAGGGAGCAGCAATTACAGTATTGAGTCCATGAGAAGCCATAAATCCTACAAAACCACTGAAACTAGAATTTTCTTACTTATTGCTTAATAATAATAATAAACAAAAAAGTCAACAGCCACCTTTTATTTCCACAGGATCTTCTGCCCCTGTGACACTCCCACGATCCCCAAGCACCCACCCAGAGGGTCGGGGCATGGAGGGGGAGCCCAACCTGCGGCTGGCCACACAGCAAAACCACTTCCCTGGGAGCCCCTGCAGTGAAATACATTCGTTAATCATTATTTGGCTCTTCTTAGCAGCCTAAGAATGGTCTAAAGTGAAACCATCACCTTTCATTTAGCCCAGCGAGAACAACAGGAAAATAATATTTAATCCTTAAAACCAATAGTATAGCAGCATTTTTTTAAGCAAAGGGCTTTGGAGGTAAGAGGGGGAAAAAGAGGCAAAAAAAAGAAAAGTGTTTAAGTGTGCACGAACAGAGAGAACCATTTAATTAAAAGCATGAAAGAGGACTAAAGACTACATTCATTCCTGCTTTTCGGTAACATATGCCTATCCTATAATTGCCTGTAAATAGCCACTGCAAAAGAAACTCAGATTAGTGGGTTTCTGGATGAGGGATGGAAACTCTGACGAGTTCAGCTGTCTAAGGCTTACATGAACTAGTGCGGTACCGGGGCGGGGGAATGTGTGGGGAGGGAATGGGGAAGGGAAATTAAAAAGACAAAAAAAAAAGAAAAAAAAACCTATAGAAACTCTGGCTTGCAGGGGTATTTTTCCAATTATCACCTTGGCAAGATACAGTTCTGTACTTCCAAAACTAAGCTCTCCCTCACAACCAGGGGTTTTGCACTCTCACAAATACTCGCCACTTCCGTCCCTTCCTTTCTCTCCTCCCTCTCTCCCTCTCTCGACCTTTCCACGGGTTTGTACGAATCACCCACAAAAATGCCCCCGAGTGTCGCTTCGCGGTGCTCGGAGCGGGAGAGAGAACGAGGATGTACCAGAGGTTACTGCTCCCACCTCACAGCCACGACCCCTCCCGGGTAAAGACAGCAAAAGTCGCTCTTCTGGGCCACCCCATGTTCTCCACACAGGCTTCAAACACCTTTCTTTCCTGTTGAAGGGTAGCCCCCTTGCCAAGTGCCTCGGTAAGACGTTCTAGGACAGAGCCACAGAGCCGTGCGTGGGCAGAAAGAAGAGGGTCGGAGGAGGATAAAAAATAGGGATGTGTCCATGGGGACCCCCGCGGTTCCCCTCACAAGTTCGCTCCCCCTAGAGAGGACAGAGCAGAAGCCCCGCAGCGGCGAGATCCTCTCCAGTATTCACCGCTCGATCCCAGGTCGAGACCGGGGACTGCCGGGCTCCTCGCTGCGGGGCGAGGCAGAGAGCGCCGGGCTGAGGAATCCCTTCCCCGGCAGCTGCCGGCACCGGAGCCCCCGCAGGGGCTGACAGAGCCGCTCGTATCGGCGGCAGTGAAGATGCGAGGGCTTCTGGGGGGACCAACCGCAAGGGGCTCCGTGAACCCCTCGGGAGGGTGGGGGACTGCGAAGGGTCTGCGAAGAGGCAGCGTTCTGATTTCTCAGCCGTTTTGTTAAAAATAACATTTTACCGCTTTGATTACTGTGCGCTCGTCCTCCAAAGTATCGCTACGCCGGGTTGACTTTATGAAGGGACCGGACCGGGTGACGGGGATTTGCACAGAATAGTCCATATTGCCTACTCTGATGTATTAAAACACGCCAGGTTACGTGGCTACATCGGCAACTTGTTTCAGGCACAAAGATTAGCATATCAAGTTGTCACAATTTCCACGCTCTTCCCCGACTTGCGTCCATGCGATTGCACTGGGACAACGGCGGATGCTCGGGAAAAGATTTGTTCCTGAAAATTCACCACCCGCAGTTTCCCCTCGACCACCGCCGGCCGCTTGTGAGCACCCGAGAGCGGGGAGCGCGGCACCGCCACGTCGGCTCCCCGTCGCCCTCCGGCACTGCAGTGGCTCCCACCCGCTGCTCGGCGACAGCCCCCGAGCCGGGGAAGCCGCGTCCTCGGTGTGAGCTTTCCCGGCTCCATGAAAGCGCGCCCGGGCTCCTCAGCTGCTCGTGCGGCACCGGGCAGAACGGAGAGTGGCGGGGCAGGCAGACTCCCTCTGCGCCATTTGACCGTGAAAATTCGGTTTTGACTGCGTGTTTTTGTGAGAAAAATTTTTCCGTTACCTATTGACTGGGATCATGTATATAGGGGAAGCTTTCGATATAATGTTGTTTTCACTCACTGTAAATCCCACATGTTGCAGTCAAATTCTTACCATCTGGGAGGGCCAGAGCAGTAAACCCCAGCAATTCTGTTTCATCATAAATCAAGTTTATGAACTGTAGTACAAGGTATATAACTCTGGAAGCTGCACTTTTCAATGGTAAATGGCTGTTGAAATATTTAACTGCAGCATTGTCAAATTCCCTTTTCCACCTAAAACTTGACACACGATAATTCTTACATCCGTCGGTGTCTCTCGCTTAATTTGGAAGAAATCCACCTGGCATAAATTGCATTAAACAAACAGGAAAGTAAGCCTCGAAGTGTAGCATTTAAAAAAACCTCCCCCCACCCCGGCACCGATGCAGCATACAGCCTGTGGTTCTGATCCGCGTATTTATAATCAGATGTGTACAAACGCCTGGCCGCGGCAGGCTGTCACGCAGTGGTAGTAAAAGAATAAGTGACCTCGTTTTAAAAGGAAATGTAAAAGTAACAGTTCAAATTTCGTTTTAAAGGCCACTTTCCTCATTATCTGTACTTGCAATATGTACAAGATTGGGAGTACGCCTGTACAAGACAAATCCCATTGCAGTTTACGTAGTATTTCCTCCTCACGTTTAATTTCTTACTGATTTACTCTCGAGCTTTTGAGAAAAGAGAAGCTGAAGGAACCGTGTCGTGGTGACCTCTCATTCATGCTCAGATGCTGGTTTGCAGTACACTGAGATGTCTCTTGTGCCTCCCTTTCAAACTTCAGATTCTAATTTTCACCGAAGTTCAGTATTTCCTTGTTTGACGTTTGATTCTATACTAGGTAAGAAAGTGGCCCAGGAATATCTGGAGAAAGGTGGCTTAGTGCATATTTGCTCTTGTAGTGTTTTCATATGTATGTCTATGTTTTCTAGTACCTTTTCAAAACGAACTGCGGCGTCTAGCAAGTCACTGACGATTGTTACCATTATAATCACAACCAGGACTATTGCGAAGACTACCAATAAAATATATTGATCCAGCAGCAGAGAACTCAGCAGTATGGCAAAGTAATAGATCTGGGGAGACTTCTTCGAGTCCCGGCAGTCAGGGTGGGGTCTCTGTCAGGGCTCTTCAGTTTGTGAAAACTTATCTAACCAGAGGAATTGAAAACGGGGAACAAAAAAATTGTAATTTTGACTTCCAGTTTTTGAGCTGGGAGACGGGTTAGAGTTCGAGTCGAACACGATTTGCTAAAGCCATGCTGGTGGGGCTGCAGTGGGCATTAGGTCAAGGAAATACCACTGATAAGTTGTCAATTTTCCTCCATAAAAATCACTTGAAAGATTCTCATGAGAAAGAGCTGCCTAGATTTTACCCTTGGGGAAAAGAAGAAAAGAAACCACAAGTTACACACCCACACACTACCGCATATAAATAATAACCTGTTATATGACGGGAACCCCCGGGACACTCAAAGAGGTGTCTCGTGCATTGAAGACAATTCAGAGATACTTTAAAACTAATTATTGCTGGGTTTATTAATTGTTCCTTTTTGTCGTCCATAGATATCCGCAGCTGCCTCAAGAAAGTACAGAGACGTGCTCCATTTCCCCCCGTGGGACCGGACTTGTATTTTGTGTTGTAATGTACTTATTTTAATGTTTCTCCATTCAAACTTCCGTTCATTATTTTTGTGCAACTGAGGAAAAAGGGGAACAACAAAAAAACCCTCCTAGGATGCTCTCTCTAACATTGCCTGTGTGGGAGAATCGTTTTTCCCTCCAGAATTTGCTATCCTGACTTTTGTGTGGGGTTGTGGTGTTGGAATCACAGGCAAAGTCAGGGCAGAGGCAGAACCAGCCTGTGCATCCTGGTGCTGCTCCTGCTTCGACTCGGGAAAATAAGAGCATGGACGTGGGCAACGTGCATTATTACTTGTTTTGGAGCTGTGGAAAAAGACTGTAATTTTATACATCCTTAACACTTTTCTGCATGTTTTGTTTTTGTTGGTTTTTTTGGTTTTTTTTTTCTTTTTTTTTTTCTTTTTCTTTGTAAAGTATAGACTGCCTGTCTACACAGACGGATTTAGATTAGTTCCTGGGAATGTGTAAAGTCCAGGATAAATGGGAAGAAATTTGGTATCATTTGTAAGTTCGCCATAATACTGTAAAATAAGTTTGGGAGTTTTAAACTCTTCTATCCACGCTATTCCTCGGTGTGTTCTGAAGTCAATCAGCATCTGTGTATTTTGGATTTTATAAGGAGATACAACAGTTTTTAATTTTTGTTAATTTTTTTTTCCCCGGAGGTGACCTCTAGCAGTGGAGTCTGCTCTGCTGGAATTAGATATGTTACCCTTTTCCATGCCTCACTTTTTTCCCCTTCAGATCAGTTTAGTATGATAATCGGTGTTCTAGTTTAGACTGCAGTAGTACCAAACCACTTAACCTACAATGCCAAAAACATATCTCGATTTATGTTCGCAAGCGGTGCTGCCACAGCAGTAGCGGTTCTGTTAAAGACCTCGTTCCCTAAACACGTTCGCAATGCCTCATTCTTCTGAAGAAGGTATATAGTTTCATTTTCATCTTCACTTCACAGGCGAGAGATCACAGCCTTGCTTTACCTCCCCAATGGAAAAGCAGAGCACATTGTCCAACGCCTTAACGCTATCGTATGGACCATTAACACACAAATATAATCTCTTGTTTAGAAGTTTATCTGGTCCGATTAGGCAGCAGAGTGCTGGCTGAGCCGACCCTAATAAGAGCCAGAAGAAGAAGGAGACAGGACCAGGCGAGAGACAGGAGACCGGGAAGAGCTTTATTAGATAAATGTATTAATCTGGATCCCAGCTGTATTTGCAGTGTTTTCCAAGATTCCTTTCAGAAATCATTCTTGTCGGATGTGGGTTTCCCTAATTAATCACTCATGCCGTTGTATACATTACAGCTCAAGAGTGTAATTTTAGTCAGTTGTTTTGAAGCGCGTTTCTCTTCCCATCTGATCTGCATTTGCCGATTAAGCATACAAGGGACATCGCACTTGTAGATAGCAGCGCC
>VXAU01005612.1:478374-602593 GCA_013399695.1 Formicarius rufipectus
CCCGGCCCCGGCCCGCCCCGCCGCACCGCGGGGGCCCGGGGACGTCTCGCTTCATCTGTCACCAGCTCTGTTCGCCTGCCCAGCTGTCAAAACAGGGGGTGTCTTTTTCATTCCAGCTCACAAAGTACCAAAGGGGAAAGGGGCTTTAATGCCTGTGTTTGGACACAAGCAATTATCCCTAATTATTGTTTTTCTTTTGAGCCTGCCCGTCCTGCTGGAGAGCCAGCAGATGAGCATGCCCTAATCCTCCCCAGTCGGTTGATCTCAGTGGGTTTTGCGGGACAAACCGGGAGAGAAGGCTTCGTAGCTTTCATCTCGATGTGAGTTTTGAACTGATTGAAACTCATTGCGATGGAAGAATTAACCTCGGAGCCCAGGCTTTCAATGGCCCCTGATAAGAGATTATACGTGTTGATGGCAAGCTTTTCTTGGCAAAATGTTTTCAAAGGACTCGGAGTTGTTAAATCAAAGCCCTATTGAATTGCTAGTAGGCCCCTTAGAGCTCGCTCTCCTTCTTCATTGCCCTGTACTGTGTGTTGGTAATTGTACTGGCAGGGGTGGGAGAAGGAAAACAGAAAATCCCCTCGGAGGTACACACACATGCGCACAAGGGTGATGAGCAACAGACAGGGAACTACGAGGAAGAGAGAAGAAAATTTCCTTAATTCCAGAGAGGATAATTCCATAAACCATCAGTGCAGTTCAAGATTAACCCTTTTCTGCTGCAATCTCCTGTCATATGTCTGCTCCTTGTTTTTGTGAGGTTGCAATATCGTTCCAAGGACTCATGCCTCCATGTTGTTTCCTCAATTATTCACTGTATTGCATTTATAAAAAAGAATTAGGAAAAACCACTGAAAAGCTAGAAGCTATGAGGATCTTTCATCCACAAGTGAAAGTAGGTGAAAGAAAAGCTAGGTAATAGTTAAGAACAGCAAAAATATTGATGTAATCTTTTTAAAGAGAAGATGCTTATTCTTGAAATTTGCTTTTTCTCCCACCTGCTCAAAGTGTGTGTCCTGGACTATAAAATTATGCATCTTGGTAAAGACTCACCCTATTTATGAAATCTGGGCCATATTTTGTTGAATATTTTCCCTTGCACTGTCTCCAGAATGGGACCTTTGAAAAAGCCTGCATGGAAAAATGAAAGTTGTCTGCTTCCACAACTCTTATGACTTAGAGAATCTCTGTTCACTGATGCATCCTGGATTTTACAAGTGAATGTGTGCTTGTTCAGAAACAGTTCTGAAGAAATGAATGTGGTTCTCAGTTTACTTGTGGAAGACTAAGACCTAACAGAAGAAAATATTTGAGAAAAGAGAGAAGGAAATAAGCATTTTCCATCAGAAAGACAATCTACTTCAAGAGAAATGCTAAAAAGATTATGGCATCTACTGCAGAAATCTGTTGAACTGTAGAAAGAAAATTATTAGCTTTGGATTGTTATCTGCTGACAGGCAAGGAGAGATGCTTGGAGGGCCAAATCTTGTTTATTTATTATGTGGAACTTTGGGACAGTGTTATTAAAATGATGTGCCAGTTGCATGTTGATAGAAAGAAAACATTGATATCCAAGACCAGAAACATATGAACAAAAGAATTTTAGGAGTGCAGCTGACAGTAAAATATTATCTTCTTCAACATGTCAACCTGCAGTGGTAATGAAGAGGCAGTGAAAGTAGCAGCAATATGAAGATAGACAAACAGTTTGATGGGTAAAATAGCTGGAAACTGCCTTAGAGGGAAGAGACTAGTGTGGCCAGGAGCTGAGTTGTAATTTCAAACCAGAACTACGAAGACATAACAATGATCTACCTCAGCTGATGCTCCAGTGAAAGGAGGAGGCCCTGGTACAAAGCCATCAAAAGTGTGTGCTGTATGCTGGTAGTTACATTACCCCAACTGCCCTATTTTAAAATTGATGTTTTATTACATTTTCAGTTCTCTCCAATAACATTCCATGTATTTGAAGTTCTGTGCTTCAAATCTTTACAGGGAAGGGAAAATTTTTGGTTTCAGAGTGCGCTGCTGGATACTGGTACACCTTGACTTCCCAAATCCTGATTCAAGCTCTAGCCAAAGTAATTTACTGAAAACTCCATAACCTCAAACTTGGCCCTTTTTAATGTCTGTGTTTGCCAGAATGCAAACTTGCAATCTTTTCCCCCCTAAGCTATAATTGTTAAAATACGATAATTAAACTGAAGTTGTCCAATTGCACAGGCAGTCCAAGTGCCAGAACAGTAACATTTACTTTTAAAGTGTCATTAAATTGTTGCAAAATCCAAGTTGTTTGGGTCCCATTCAGCTTGTACGTATCATGGAAGTTTATTGCCAGCAGATTTTTCAGTGTGAATCTTGATAGTAATTGGAAAATAGGTTTTTAAGTTGAAAATTTGTAGGTTTTTTTTGTTTGTTAGTTTGCTTTTGTCAAATGATATCTGAACAATGACTGGAATTAAAAAATGCACATTTTGATATATCCATTTCTTACTGTGGACTAGGCCTGTGAGTATTGTGGAGACTCTGGTAATAATAATAACAATAATAACAATAACAACAACAACAATAATAATAATAGCCTTACTTGTTTTGGTTGTTGGAGTGCTTTGCCATGGAATCCCAGAGAGAAAATAATCTGTGCAGGGTCTAGAATTATACGTTGCACAGGGTTTCTTCTTTGGTGAAGTGTCTAAATCATCACTAAATTTTTGCAAAGCTTGTCAGGAAGAATGTACTTGCAGATTTTATACCCTCCATAGAAGCAAGCAATTGGAATGTGGATTTACAGCTTACACAGGATGAAAGAAACTTGTAGCAGAACAGAAACCTGTAACAGAATAGGTAGAATTGAATAGCTTTATAAATATTTGGCAAACCTGAAGAGACATCCGAGTCTCTCGGTCCATTGGTACTTTGGAAATGCCTTCAATTCCTAAGCTGTTAAATAGTTTGCCACCTAAAATAATGTGTGTTCAGTTTGTAAAGTTAAAGGTCTGGTTTCAGCCTCAAAGATTTTAAAGTGTATATACACTCAGTGAGAAGCAGTACTTGGATCCAATGAGCTCATGGTAGTAATGTGGTCTAACAGCAACACTTGTATTAGTAGCTGCAGCATACCAGCTATCAGCCATGGTCACAGACTAACATCCCAGGCAGATGTAGTCTTTCACCACAGGAGAAAGACCAACAATGCATATAGAATAACAAAGTTTCCAAGTTTCTTGGGATCGGGAAAGTATTCTGGTGCAGTACCTTCCAATGTCGTGACATTTTGGAAGAATTTTGGCTTTAACAGCCTCTGACCAAGTTTGTGATGCAAAAATTAATAACTTTCCCATTTATATACCACCCCATCATACCAGCACTTCTAGTGTCTCAGCTCTCAATTTCCAGACTCAGGAAAAGAGTTCTTGTTCCCTGGAGCAAGAAAGAGGTATCTCCTATTCAGACATTTCCCAGACAAACTCCACACATCACAGTATCACTGCTAGTCACATAGACTGACTAACCAACCCAGAGAGTGTTGCTGTAACTACTTTCTCTACTCATACAGATTTACGATCTTATCACACAGAAATAACTGTAAGTACAATCCCCTCCACTGCATTACTCTTTGCCATAGCTCAGTAAATGTTTAATTCCTCAAGACAATAACTAGGTCACATAGAACTAGACTTCAGTTGTTGCTTAGCTAGAAAAAAAGGGCAGCCCTTATGTGGAAGTACTGTATGGGACAAAGATGACTTTATTTCTTTATATCTTCATATAGTGTAGCAGGATTTGAAAAAAAAGTTGACCCAAGGAAATCTGCAAACTCCTAGGAGAAGAACAATCCTTTATGACTTACAAAATCCAATGGAAAGAATATTCCAGCCTGTGACAGGTTCCCCAAACTGCAGAGAACAAACTACAAACAGTTATATGCAAATACACCAAGAGAAAGACATTCTAGCCAGTAGAATTTAATGAAATTAAAAAATTCAGGAGCAAGTTAAAGTGCAAAACAGTGAGCTCATACATCAGTCAATAGTTAAGAGGCCATTTGCTGACATAGGTACTTAGTTCATTCTGGCACATTGTCCACAGGTTATCTTTCTAAGATGCAGACTAATATGTACAAAATCAGGTATTTTTTACAGAGGAAAAAGCTTGGATTAACTTGCTTTTGCTACTGAGTTTTCTATAGCCATATCTGAAGAGAATCTTAATGAGTAATACTTTACTTAATGTCTCTTATGTAAAGGTCAATAAATCCATTCTATTATTTATATTATTATTTTTATCAACTGTTTCACTTATTATTCCACTGTTGTTCTGTGATAAATAATACCGTTTTTTAAATAACTAAATACATATTTCATAAAAATAAAATCTCTTGCCCTTGCACACTCTAAAGAATATGCTCATTTCTCAGCACAAAGCTATGGATCTGCCCCAAACCCTGTGTTTTAGGCCAAATGCAATACCATAGGTTTCAGATGCAAACCCCTCAAACACTCCTGTATATTCAACTGCAGAATTCATATCAACTCACAGCCTTCCTTTCAGTTTCAAACATACTGTCTCAACTGGACATACACAAGTGGATTTAAATAAAAGAATCTTACTTTTATGTGAGGTTTTCAATAGTTTTTTACCTTAAGTGCCTTAGTTTGCTTTCAGGTTCATTCTAACCTGTTCAGTGACAGCCTTTGGCTTTCTACAAGCTGACAAGGACTTTCAGTTTGAAAATACCAACACTGTGGAAAATATTTGCTCTTAGGGTGTTTTTTGTTTTTGTTTTTGGTGGGGGTTTTTTGTTTGTTGGTTTGGTTTTGGTTTTTTTTGTTTTGTTTTGTTTTGTTTTTCCCGTTTTTTCTGATTTTGGCTTGGTTTTATTTTTGTTTGCTTAATGGGTGCAGTATTTACTGAGCTGTTTTTCTGAATTCTGACATTTAATTTCTGTTCTTCTGTTTTGTTTTGTTAGTACACCTTGCTCTCCTCCCACCCTACATTCTCAAACACCTGTGCAAGTTTTCCTGGACACAGGTAAGAGCAGAAAGGGGTTCAAAGGGTATCCAAGCCTTAATGACTTCAGAAAGCAGCTGTGGCAAGACCTGAGTAAATGTTTGGCTGAATGACAGCAAGTGGAGTTGAAGTTCGCAGTCTTATGTGGGTCAGATAAAGAAATATGTGTGTGAATTCAAATATCCTGGTGTAGCTTTGAAATCTGGGTGATGTCTGCATGAGGGTTTTCATATCCACAGAAAGAGAACTTAGAAACACAGGACATCAAACTCTCTCTGAGTATGACATTACTTGAAAAACCACCAAGAGAGATCTTGGAAACTGATGACTTTATAGCTGAGTGACCAATCTGTGACTCACAAACTGTGGAGTTTGCAAGCAACAAGTGCAGCTGCTGTGCCTCATCATTTGTGGCTGGTTGTGGCCAAATATCCCAAGAACTACAAGACAATGATCACTGGCATCCTAAAGACACCAGGCTCACTTTGAGGTACAGCCCTGTATGCATCCCAGCTATGTTTATTGTGGAGCAGTGGGACCTAAGCTAGCCTTTGCCATACCTCAGGTGCTCTCTGTTTCCCTCTTTGTAGAAGCGTGTGATACATGTCTTTCATTTCTCAGTCCTTGAAGATGCTAGCATACAGCTTATGTCATATGAGATGGTGCTCACCCCTGCCCTAACATTCAGAGTTTGGGAAGCTTTGACATAGATATGGCAATCTAAATGCCCTACAGTAAAGCAAGGGAGGGATAATATGCTTGAAAAATTAACCTGATGATTTCATCTGAATCTGAAATGATGGCATATAATCAAAATCCAACAGCAAGCAGCAAAAAAGAAAAGCATGTTCTCTGTTTCACTTGAGAGTGTGGAGTTTCCCTTCTACTTGTGACCAGTCTTGGAGCCAAGTGACAGCTCTTCTAATTAGAATAAATACGCTACAGAATATGCTAGAGGAAAAATATACCTTATTTTCCCTTTGCACCTCCTTGCTGAAGCCATAGCACATGACATGCCTTTATGCAGTTGACTTTGGACAAATCTTTTCAATTGATAATACTTTTCAATGAATAAACAAGTAAGATATTTTTCTTTAAACAGTGAATACAGTGAAACCCTCCAGATTTAGATTAATTAAAACCCAAGAATAAGGCCATCATTAAAAAGAAGTACTTGTGCACTTGAATTTCTATTACGATGCATATCTGTCTTTTATATGTGTTGTTGCATTGAGTTTGTGTGACAAGTTTTTAGTAGTGTGGGGGATGGTGATTACAGGCATGGCTTCTGTGACAATTGTCAGAAGCTTCCCCTGTGTGTAACTGAAATGGTTAATGGCCTAAACAAACATCAGAGGAGGTAGATGGCCTCAGGAAAAGGACCGGTGATCTCATGGGAAGCCCATGATGGTAGCAGGCTCCTGGAAGGACCTGTGGCCATTGGAGAAAGAAGAGACCACACTGTTATCTGGCAAGACTTGTGACCCCATGGGGGACCTCTGCTACAGTAGTCTGCTCCTGAAGGACTGCACTCCATGGAAGGACCCCTACTGGAGCAGTGGAAGACTATGAGGTGTCCTCCTCCTGTAGAGTGGCAGAGATAACTTGTGTTGAACTGACCACAGTCACCATTTCTTGTTCCTCTGCACTGCCGATGAGGAGGAGAGAGTTTGGTACTGAATCTGAGCCCAGGAAGAAGGGAGAGGTGGGGGAAGGTATTTTAAGATTTAATTTTATTTCTCATAATCCTACCCAGGTTTAATTGTTAATAAATTATTTTCCTGAAGCTGAGTCTGTTTTGCCTGTGACAGTAATGGGTGAGTGCTCTCTCCCTGTCCTTATCTCAACCCACGTTTTGTTATATTCTCTCTCCCCTGTCCAGCTGAGAAGGGGAGTGATACAGTGGCCTTGGTGGGCACCTGGAGTCCAGTCAGGATTGATTCCCCAAAGCTGTGTTTCATTTTCCTCTAGGTGAGAGGAGCACTTTTCCCTTTTCTAATAGTTCATGGTCCAGAAGGAAGTACCCAAATGAATGGAAAATGATGTTTCAAGGCTTCAAAATCAAGGTAAATTGAACTACTGGACCAGGAAAGAAAAATTTATCCTGGTAGACAATTAAAATGATTCACATAATTGCCTTACTTACTATTAAAATCTTTCTATCTCTGATTAAGTTTCCAATAAATGTTTTTGTAGAAGGATGACAAAGGAACCCTGATATATAGCTAACTGCATTAGTAATCTCAAAAAATAATCTATATGATAAATTTTACTCTTCTATCTCAATCTTTTTGGATTTACATTAGCAGATACCAGCATTTGAAATGCAGTTGGAGCATGTACTCTGAAATAATTGTTGAACCTGAAGTAATTTTTTATCAGCTGCAGTGATGATGTGCTGTATATTAGAACCTAGAAAGCAGAGTATTATGGGCACGCTCAGTCTACAGATGTTGTTGTGTTAGTTTTTGGTGTCCTGGAAATAAGTATTCAAAGATATTGAAACCAGCTGTTTCTCCAGTTAGTGCACCGGATGCTTATCTTCTTGCTCTATATATCAAAATATCAAAATATCAGTGTCAAAATTTACTATTACTGCATGAACTGGAGAGACTTTGATCTAGAGATAAGGTAAAATGGTTCAGTCAATATTACACAGCAGCTGCCTTTAGTATATTTAAAACCAAAATTTAAAATACTATTTTTATTGTTGTTCTGTAATAATACAATAAACATGAATTAAAGGGAAATAAAGTAAGTGATATAACATTAAAAAAATAATTTTGGATCAACAGATTATTTTGAAGTGAAGTAGAAAATTCATTTTCAGAAACAATTTTAGTTTAAGTATTTTTATATTTTTCATTCACAGGGTATTTAAAACTTCTGATTTTTTTCTAATTCTATAGAAACAAAATTCCAAGTTTTACTACAATCTGTAAAGTCAAAGAGAATTGTTAGTGCTGACAGACATTAAATGTTGCTTGGACCTTATGAAACCTTTAAGACAAATAATTAAAAGTAAGGAACTTTCAAAATGTATCTCTGAAATGACAAAGTATCCTGTGAATAATGGCAGCATAACTGAACAAAGGGAGAAGGGGAAAGAGCATGGAAAATAGGGAGGGAAAACATGACAGCTAATTCTCTATATGTTGTCACAGAAGATGGTGTACATCATTTATCTGAGAATTAAAGGAAGATTTCACACACCTGTATGTCTTTGGCAGAACAGCAAATAGTGAACTTTGTGATTCTTTTCTGGGAACAATCACAAAAGCATTGCTCACAAATGTGCTTGTTTGACAAACTACATAAACACATTTATCAAGGACTCATCTCCCAGATGTCCTCAATACCTCACGCAGTCAGCAAGAGCAATTGACAACCTCCCTTGGGTCAAAAATAAGACCCATTAGAAGCATTGCTCTCCTACCCATCTGTTGAAACTGTTATCTGAGGCAGCTAATTATATGTTTCACTCCTTCATTTCCAGAATGAAGTATCTATTAGTCTCTATATCATTGATTACATTAACTGGAAATATTTACAGGAATCATGGACAGTGAACTTTACTTCACCCTGAAGACCAGGATAATAGACCTTCCACCTTTCTGTTTTACTTTGTAAAACTATTTGAAACTGGGAAAATAAACAGGGATAATTCAAAAAACAGTAAGCTATTTTTGCATGTTTCATTGATCATCATGGTCATAAAGTCTGACTTTGGCCTAAATCCAGGAAAATCTAGTACTGCTCAGGACTTTGTCCTATTCCCTCCCACATACTGAATAATCATAAAATCAGTAATCTGACATGCTTCTTCCATGATAGACACTTACAATGTTGTTCTTGAGCTGGTTATTGAAATACATTCAATTGAATCATCAATGTAGGCCTATTTAATACTTTTTCCTCTGGTTTAGCACTGTATTGTTGCAGCAGCCTGCAGCAACAGTGAACTACCTCATTGCTCTATGTGAGGGAAATACTGCAGAAATGTTCCAGTGAATTCCCTAGAGTGGGCCACTGACAGTATCTTGGTGAACAGCAATGTATGCAGGGCAAGCATTGTTGAAGATGTGAGCAGAGGAGAGTAGTGATGGAGTTGTACCACTGAAAATAGGCTATTGGATGCAATTTAAACCACTAACAGGCACTTCTACTCTTATTGTCCTTATTAACCTTCATGGCCAAAACAGGCTTTATCAACAAGAAACTGGTTGACTGGCGTAACTGACTCTACATTAGGAATAATTAGCCTTAGTTACCAAAACATTGCTTGAATATTTTCTGAAAGGTCAAAAAAGAAAACAAATTCCAAACATTCATACCTTAATCCATCAGAAATTACTACTAACATAGTATGTTTTCCTTATTGGAAGAAGTCCATACAGAGTCCAGTTAGTATATTCAGAAAATTACATCGTTTTGAGAAATACATTTCTCACTCTTTTCATATAATTTACCACTTGGCCAAAGGACTGTAAGTCATGAGATGTGGCATCAATTTTCTTATCTTTTACTTTTTGGGATCCTTTTCAGTAGGAACAATTTCAGCTTCAATGAAAATGCTCATTTGGAGATGATATGAAATCAAGAAGTTTTCAAAGTCAGCATCATTGGAAAGGGGCTTAAACCAGAACAGTATGTTTAGATACATGTCCTCCCTTTCTCTGTAAGATGTTCTTAGATTAGATTCATAAAGCTGATTACTTGCTTTTTATTTTCTGTCAGTATTTTGACTAATAGTTTTGTTTTACATTATCTGAGGAAGATATATGCAGACTAACAGGAAAAAACACAGTAAGGGGTTGAAGACAGTTTTCTCTATGAAGGAAATTTTAGATACCTTCATATAAAATTTACTGTTTGAAATTAAACGTTAAAATTAAATACTATTTGTGATGTTGAAAATCTTCAAGAGAAAACTTGAGATAGTCCTAGGGAGTGTATTGAACCACAGAGTGGTTTAGGTTGGAAAGGACCTCAAAGATCATCTAGTTCCAACACACCTGCTATGGGCAGGAAAACTTCCTCTAGATCAGGTTGTTCAGAGCCCCATCCAACCTGGCCTTGAACACTGCCAGGGATGGAACACCCACAACTTCTCCAGGCAACCTGTCCCTGTGTCTCATCACCCTCAAAGTAACAGATTTCTTCTGACTATCTAATCTGAATCTACTCTCCTTCAGTTTGAATCCATTCTCTCTTGTTCTGTCACTACAAGCCCTTATGAAGTGTTTGTATCCATGTTTCTTGTAGGCTCGCTTCAGGTACTGGAAGGCTGCAATTAGGTCACCCCAAAGTCTTGTCTTGAGATTTTTGTTGGTGAAGATGAAGAGAAGGGAGGTCCTGAAAGCAATGGTAGCGTTTCTCTTCTTATTTGTGTTCTGTTGTCTATGCCTGATTGTATCTGGACCTGGAAAAAGCATAAAACATTCCCAAATTCTGTTATGTCCTCACCGCTTTCTGGCAGACAGCATAACCACAGTGTAAGCACAGGCTCCTACCAAACACCATGACCCCTGTGACAAGTGACTTTTTGTTGTTACATGTCATGGCAGTGTCTCAATGGCAGATGAGTTGTATGAAAGGAATGTGGCTGGTCAGATACTTCTGAGGCTCATCCACAGTGCAGGAGAGCATGTTCTAGAGTACGTTTTAATACTTGGTGTGCACATGAGGAAAACTAGTCTCTCTGAGGAAGCTAATTGAATGGCCCCAAAGTGGTCAAAAAGTGAAGTAGGTGAGCAGTGGTGGACAGACAGAGTCACTTGGCTTTGCCAAGAGATGTAATCACCTCAAAATTAACATTTGCTGAAAATTAGCACTGGTTTGAGCAAATTCAAAATCCTACAGTAAAATACTTCAAAGTGGACACAGCTATCTGTCTTGCCAGTTTGCACTGTTTTTCTGTTTGACCTCTGCATTTTTTAATAATCTGATTAAGCAGTCAAAAACCTCTCCCTCATAACCAAGGAAGAAATAGTAGTCTTTCGAGTTCCATATATCTGCGTTGGTGTAGGCTCTGTGTGTGCATAATTATTTATTGCCATAAATGGCAATGGCTACTAGCATATGCAGAATTGCTCATAACGTTGAACATTCATTGAAGTTGATGTTATTTCATGCAAATGTATTTTGAGTGTCTCTTGGCGTGGAGCCAGAAGTGAAATAACTTTCTCTGCTCAACTTTGTTGTGGCTGACTGAATGACTTCAGGCATGGCTGTGAGCAACACTTCATTCTCTGGTGCAATATGTATACATGGCTTATTTGTGAAAAAAATTATTTTTTCCAGGAAGCCATGGAAAACTGCGCAAAATAGGTAAAGGAAAGACAGTTATCAGAGCACCACACTGAACATAGAACATACGGCAAAAGATGCTTTTTGACATATGTCTTTAGAGTTAAACTAACGAAAGATCAAAAAAAAAAACTTAAATAGTTTGAAAAAGTAATAAGTACCTAAGAGAAATGTTTCTTGTTATATCCACTGACAATAAAAGTGAAATGAGACCGAAGGATTTTATGTTTTTACTTAGGTTTGGCAGATGTGCAATTGAACTTCTCAGATATTGGGAAGTGCTAAAAATCAATAACAATGCAGCTACAAAGTTCATACGGTCATGGCATTGGAGTGGGACTCAGTTGGATCACTGGTATTGATGAGCAAAGAGACAAGTCTAGGACAGAACTAGCTGAAATAACAGGTGATTCACATGACATCAAGCAAAGACATAAAGACAGACTGAGGTAAACCAAAGTAGCCTTTGTGCACAGAAGGACAAACAATGTAGACATTATGGACACTTCTTTCATGATCTTAGCTCCATAAAAGAAATCACTGTGAAAAAACATACATGTAATGATAGAACCATTCCCATCTAAGAGGAAGGTGAGACATCACCTTTGGTGGGTATGCCTTCACTAACACTTGCTAGGGGACTCCTTGCAAAACAAAGATTAAATATTGTGTACAATTTCAGCCATGATCAAGACAAGTAGCTCAGGCTGTAGCGTAGCAAGTTTTAGCTAAGACTGATTAGAGGATGAATTTGCCAGAGAAATTTTTCTTGTAAGCTGGTTAGATGCCTCGGGCAAAAATTATTCAGCAGTATTTGAGGACAGGTGTTTTTGGATAGATCTAGACACAAGTTGATCCCACAGAGAATGTCTTCAGAACACATCTGGGAAGCACAGAGAGCCCCTTCTCTGCTTCTTGAAGGCAAGGAGTGGAGTGAATGGAGTAAAAATCTGTGAACAATGTAACATAATGATAATGTCATGCCATACACAATTCCAGCTTCTTGTACTCCAAGTAAGAAAAGTTACTTGATTTATATGGGGATGCTTTCAGAGGCTGTTCATACCTGCTTAAAGAACAACACTTGGAAAACAGCTCTGAGCTGAAACCACTACAATTGCCACCAATGAGTGGCAATTCCCATCAAGAGGAAACTTTAAAAAAAAAAAAACAAACTTCAGAAACATGCAGAGATGGGGAATTTTAAATTAAGTTACACAACTAACAGAATGGATGAGCAATATGGTAGCTATTAAAAATCAGACAAACTATACATGTGTATTGTTCAAATCTAAAATAAAATTGCATGATGTGGAAGAGAGAGAATTGCCCTGTAATTACACTGATAATTGAATGTGTTAAACTACATATAGGAAAAGAGATGTATACTAGTTCTGTAAATCAAGTACACATATTCCTACATTTGTGTAGTTATTTTCATGTTAACTCTCTATTGGCTTTAAAACTGTGCAGTCATATTAATAAATTTGTAGGTTGCGCAAAGTTGCAAACTGCTTCCTGAACACATCTGCTCAATAGCTTATGTTCTACAACTCCAAAGGAAAAAAAAAGTATCTATATCTACTGCTTGTACCATTTTTTAAGGAAGAAACATACACAAAAGAAGGAAATTAAGTTGCCATAATGCCCCTTATGTGTTAGTGACTGAGAGAATGTGCCCTGCTGTGCAGGATCCTAAGCATAAACATGGGGAATCAGAGACACAGATATGCTCCATGATTTTTCACATGGCATAAACGAAGAGAAATCACTAAAGGCATGTTAAGGCAAGGCATTTTTTTTCATTTTCCTGAAAGTGAAGCCTGCTGCCATGGAAGTGTGAATCAGAAAGCCCCATTGAAAGCCTAGGCTCAGTGTCTGGAAAGAGTGAGGCATGGCAGGAAGCTGAGCCACAGTAACACACATACTGAGGAAGTCCTTACAGAGAGGTCACCAGAATCAAAGCTGTCTCTAAGCCGCTGTTCCTCACTGGAGCACAGCACATTTCTGATTTGGGATTCAGAGTCTTTGGTTGCCAAAATGGCCCAGGCTCCCTTTCCTTAAAATAGCCACTGATGCTAAGGCCTGTTGTCTTTTGGTAGCCTTAAAGTCTATTCATTGAAGCACAGAATGAGGTATTCACATGCAGCACTTCAATAGAGAGGGTCAGTTCTTTGGTCCAGAGAAGTGTCATAAGAGAGATTTAACCTCTGCTGCAGAAGCATACAGCCTGCATAGCCAGTGTGTAGCCGAACTAAGAAGCACTATGCACACTGGCAACTGGATATGGACATATCTGTGATGTATAAGTTGGTATGCAATTACTCAAAGCTCAGACAAACTTTGTAGCCACTGGAGTGTGGGTTTTCTGGCTTATTTTCTTGCATTTGAATACTTCCTAAGGGTGTCCTTACATGTCAAAGTACCTTTCTAACTCCTTCCCATTAGTGCCTCCAGCTCCATGTGCACTGCCTCTTGGAGATTTGCCACAGCAACAACCCAATGGCCCTTGTGTTTTCTGATCTAGGTGCTGCACCCATAATACCAGTGGTGAGACTCAAGAATTTCCACTGTTTCTTCCCCTACAATACCTCCACATTTGGATAACATTACTGTACAATGGCTTGCTGCCAAAATGTTCTCCCTAGCGTGCTTCCCTAGGAAATTTTACTGTGAGGAAGAACCCCTTACCCCATCTGCTGTGAGGTGACAATGACACTCTAATACCGCATTTAAAGACATGATGCAGGCTACAGAGTCATGTAACTTTATTACTTGATTAATTTGAAAACAACCTAAAAAAAAATTTCATTCTACTCTCTTGTGGCTTTCCCATCTGGAGGGTATTGAGCTAGGCTCACTGAGAGGCTGTGACAAGCATACTGGGTGAATCAGATTCCTGCCTATGTCAGTGGGATGTGCACATTATCAATCCATGATTCTACTGGCATTTTTAGTACAGCACCAAGGAGAGATTATCCTCTTAAATTAACTGACATTGCCATATAAATTAGGATCTTCCAGTGTTTAAAATTTGTAAACTGATTAAAACCAAAACCAGATCACTGCTAAGATATACTGCCTTTTTGCAGGCTCTCAATGTTCTAGAGTTCTATGTTTAAGCCCTACAAAAAGAGTCAGATACTGTGATGTGTATTTCAAGCACAGCTAGAAAAACCAAATAAGGCAGCAAAGAGGAAGGAAGGATTTTAGATGACTAATGGAGAGAGCTTTGCAAGGAGAGCATGTGCCACTTAGTGAGGTCTGGGGCTCTCATGGCCCTAGGGGAGGTTCTGCTGCTGCTTTAGTGCTGTGCATCAAGGCACTTCCAACTGATGCATAACTGCTTGCAACACAATGCAAGGTGCATCATGGAAACCTGAGTGGGTCTCCTCTCAGCTAACTTTGAATTCCTCACAGACAGACATCTGCATCCAAACTGGACATCTAGATTTCTCTAAAGTCTGCTAAAGCCTGTGGAGAGAGATTTTAGATTGATTCAGAAAATGTTCATGAACTTTGTACCCTGCTACTGTAAAGAAAATACATATTGTTTGTTTGGTGTGCAAAATACTTTTATACAACAAAGGAATCTTATCCTCAACACGTGAGTTTTCATGTTAAGGTAGCAGTTGTACTAAGGGAAGGAGAACTTGGAGTTTACTAGACTTACCTGCAGATATCCACTTCACCCAAGAGCCAAATTGTTAGTACTAACTTGTAAAGTAGCAGGCCATTCTCAAAACTTCCTTCACCTTGATTTGGAGTGGGGATTGACCTAAGCTCTCCCACATCCCAGGAGAGTAGTTCCACTGCCAATCTGTTGGATAATTGCGCTGCCTCACTCCCAATGAAGCTGTTCTGTTACATATGAATAATTAACTAGTCATTGCAGCAGTGGTTTGAACTGAGTTGCCCACTTCCCAGATGAGCATTCTAACTAGCAGGCTGGAGAATCACTCCCTTACATTTTCCATTCCCCTGTCTGTCTCAGTGAACACTTAATTATTTATACAAAGGGATTTATACAGCTTAAAGAGAAGAAAGGCTCATTTGGGGATAGCCTGGGGAATGGGAAACCTGAATCCAACTCTATGCTCTGAGTCAAGCCAATAGAGCATTTGAAAGATGGTGTCTCTGTCTTCAGGTAAGGTCTTGGTCTTGGGACCACTAAATTAAGTTTGCTTGTGCATTGATCAGGTCACAGGGAAAGACCCTCTCCTTGAAATACTGTAGTGATGAAGCATAGATGTCTGCTTCCAGAAGAGAGGTTGTAGCTGAGAACCCCAGCTGTGCCTGCATACCTTAGACACTGCCATCCCCAGCATTTCCCACCTGGGAAGTGTCTCTCTTAGATACCAAACCTTTCCTATGCTGTGTATAGAAAATGAGAATTGCTGCTTTGGGAGCAAGGAACCCAAAGGAACCATAACCCTCAGTGTGTTGCCACCCCTCTCTGATTCTGTAAGTTGACAACAGAGGCTCCAGGAAATTGTAACTGAGTCTTTAGATACTGCCATAAAGTTTAATACCTGATGTGAATTTGAATCCATAAGCTGAATCAGTGTACTTTTGGCTGCCCAGGCTTTTGTGTTTCTTCCAAGTGTGGCAGCAAGAACTGCATGTAAGGGTTGGGTGCCAGTCTACACGGGGTACTTCTGCCACTTGGGTACTCTTTTCTGGAAGAGTCAGGGACCATAGGCGAAAGTAGTGCCTCTTTACACTGGTGGTGCATATGGGCAGTAATTCAGTGTGAAATCAGGCATTGTAACCATGTGGCAGGCAGGGATACCAGTCTGACACATGGTCTCACTGTTTGCAAATACACCAATGTGACATTTATTGAGAAACCAATGTCCTACAGAGTCTTCACTATGCTTTGTAGGTATTCGATGGAGGAAAAAAAAAAAAGGGTTTCTGTTGATATTCTGATGTGTTATAAAGAAAACTACTGTTCAGAAAGATGGGAAAATCCACTCACATTATGAACGAAATTAGGATTAATCAGTGTTGTAACTCCATTCTATTAGAACTGTCTGAGCTTTTAAAGATATGAGAGGAGACCAGTATGTGCCTCTAGCCGCACAATGTAGTGCCTTTACCTATCTGACCCAGAAATGTTGCTTTGGCACATGATTGTGCAGCAGAGTGAGGAGTACAGATAGGCACACAGATAGGCATGCAGAAAATTCAGCTTCCTTAATGGCTCCTGCAAAAGGTGATATCCATTGCAATAGGCTTGAACTCACAGCAGTTTGCTTAAGTGAACAGATTTATTCATCAAGGTTAGAGAAAGCAGGGAAGTTGTATTTGTTTCTGGTGCTTCTCTTTTAAAAAAAGGAGGAAAACAACCGTGAAGTCAGGTGATTATAGAAGGTGGTGAAATAAAGCAGATGGTTTGGAAATACGGCCTGAATCTTTGAATGTCAGATATTTTTTATAGCATTGTTTTGACGTGTCGTTATTCTCCAAAGGAGTACCTCTTTTTCAGAGACACAACCCTACACTTACCAAGTTTGAGATGTTAAGGCTGCAACTTCTGTCTTCCACTAAGAGAAAGCACTTAGATCAGCACAGAATATGGTTTGGAAATGAGCACAGGGATAAACTGAGTCATGCGTGAAGAGCAGATACCTTCTTGCTGCCCACTTTAGCATCAAGGCTGAACCTGCTGGTTAACTGAAATACCACCCAGCTGGTTGTGAGAGTGCCACTCCTTCTTTGTTCTTTTCTGAGACAGAGCATCTGCCATGTGGTTATTTTTGTTAATTGGAGTTTTTTCACTCCTTGCCTGCCTGCCTGCACCTCTGAAAGCTGCTCCCTCTTGTGGCCTAGTGAGATTTATGGCATAGGCTATGAATTACATTATGCTCGACCCTTTACATAGAAGGGGGAGTAAGCCAGAGGCTTATGAACTATGAAGGGGTCTGATTCACAAACTTTATTTTTGCCTGACTGTCTTAATTTTTGTAAAGTGCCCACATTCTCCTTTCTTAGAGACAAGTGTTAAAGTTAAAATGACCTACTAAACATTTGCACGTTCTTAAAAATCTCCCCAAAATAGGACCACACTCTTCAATAAAAATTCTCCTCTCTAGGAAACAAAAGTCAGAGGTCCATTTCTGAACAGTGTTATCATAGCATATGACACATATCTATTTTCCTCTGTAGGAAATAATGTCACAGTAGCTTACAAAGGAAGTAATTATAATAATGGCTGATATTAAAAAAAAAAGAGAAAGAGCTGCTCAACATTACAATAGTTTCTTTCTGTTGCTAATTTTATATGCTGGTTTGGTGTGTATATTAAAGACATCCAAAAATTATGTCAATAAGCTGATGGTGAATTTTTATTCTGGTTATCGTGAACAATGATATTCTCATGTGGTCTTCCTGAACTTTTAATATTAATTAATATGCCATTGTCCAACATTGTGTCCTTCTGGATGCTAGAATGAAAATGTTTTCATTTTTGTATACAGTCACGTTTTGTCTCTGCTGATATCTTTCATCAACATATTTCATAGAACAATATAGGATATTATGTGAAATTTCTTCTGTCTATCTCCTCTTCCTGCTGCTGGGCTGTAGGCACAGCCAAAACTCTCTCTTCCCTTCCATCTGCCTGCCCTTAAAGGTCTAATTGACCCTGGAAAAAATCCAGATGTGAGTGTAAGAAGTGTCCAGATCTGAATTATGCCCTTCCCCTCATACTGACCTGCTTAGAAGAGGTCCCTTCTCTTCATGGAATCTAGTGTCTACATTTGCTTATCTTCACCCCTTGATGAACCTCTGTGCTCACCTGGGGCTGCAGCTCGCTTCAGATGATAGGTAGCCATCATCTTTTGGCTGACTGCAACCCTCATTTCAGACCACACTGTCAGTAGACTTGAGGGCCCCACCAACCCCTTTCATTTCTTTTCCTTTGCTTCTGTGGCCCGTTTCCGGCCCTTCTCTTGCTTCATGTTCTTATCTTTGTCCCACTGCCTGTTGCCATCATCATGACCTGGCTGGCCTTGCTGTCCTCCCTTTTCACATGTCCTCTGGGACCTGTTGATCTCTTTCCATACTCATTACTACTTTTTCCCCAGTCCAAAGACTCATTACTTCATTCTTTAACTCTGACAACCTACAGTTACCAGCCTCTTGCTTTATGACACTTTCCTGTCTTCTCATCTGAATCACCTGGAATCACATGCTCTATTTCTGGCCAGGCCTTTTCATCTCTTGTCAGCCTGTTTCTTTAGCTTTTCATATCAAATTCCAGTACCACATCTCATCCATGTTCCATGCTAAACCTCTTCTGCCTGTTTTTCTCCTAGTTGCATTTCATGTCCCTGTGACAACCCCTGCCCGTCCCATTGCCCCCTCTCCTGTTTCTCTCCTGACCAGGTTGCCTTTCAGTCCATACCTTCCATTTACTCCCTACCCCCAGTGTTTCCTCTAAGCCTCCCTGTAAACATGAAATTTATCAAGCAAGCCAATAAACAATGTTGAGCTCTCCTCTTCAACCACAGAAACATTAAAACAAAACAAAATGAAACAACAGAAAAGAAGGAAGGTCTCCAAGATTGTGAAGGTCAAACAAAACAAATTAATTTTTTATATTTGCTATCATTTAATATCCAAAGATCTCCTAGGAACTATATAGAGTGCCTGATACATGACTCTGTAGGCACTTCATCTGGAAATAATTGTTTGCAGAACCTGCCCCACCCTCCACAGGATTTTAAGCTCTCCAAGATAGAGATTTTTTCTTTGATTTGCCTTTAAAGTAGAATGCACAGTTGTGATGCATGGCAAATGTGATAGCGTTATGATGTCTTAGTAATAGTGACATTGGCATGATCATGATTAATAATATGCTATCTCAAGCAATTGGTGTCTATTTTAATAGAGGAATGCCTTACCCTGAATCAAGAATAATAAGTAATCCTTTGCCTTCCTTTTTTTTTTTCTTTCCTGTTTTTTTTTTTGTTTTTGTTTTGAACTTATTTTATCTTTATGTTGTGAAAATGCATTCTAATCATCTCTCTACCAGAAATTCATGCTGCCTGAAACAGGCTACCTGTGTTTGGTCATTGTAGAGAAACAGTTAGGAGCAGGAGGGTAAGAAGGAAGGGTTCATACAAGGATATGAGTCATGTTTAGAGCCTATCATTTTTTTCACTCACTTCAAAAAAACCAATCAAACAATAAAACCTGGTTTCTTTGTGCTTTTTGTGCAGTGTGATGAGGGCATCTTGTGTCACTTCATGTAGCATCACATGCTGAGCTGTGTGCTATCCTCGGATAACCTGAAACAACAAGATGCTCTTAGAAACACAATTGCAGATGGTATTTCATTTATAATGTGTCAGTAGTCCTCTGATAACCACAAAAAGGCTTGAGGCATTTTTATTCTGGTTACTGAGTAGATTTTAAACTGACAAATTCATCAGAAATGTGATACTTTAAAACGTATTTTTGCTTATCTTTTGTGTCCCCCTTGACTTTGGCATCAAAATTTACAACTGCATGTCTGTTGCCCTTGCATATAATAATGTGAAATGAAGATTGTATAGATATTTTTTTAGTTATTTTTATAGAACTACGTATACATGAAAAAATGGCTTCACTCAGCCTTCACCTCCAGCACCATACATAACATATACACATTTTTTTAATTGCCACAGATACATTTCACTTATCTGTGTTGTCACAGCTATTCTGGGAGTGAGGGCTGCTCAGGATGCCACAAGTCTGTTTTAGTGCCCTCTCAGTGATCTCTGATGTTGCCTGATGTCTAGATGCACTAATGCATCTGCCTTGTAGTTTTCTAGACCCATCTCCTCTGCTCCGTGGTCCATTTAGCCTCCTCATAAACTCCTCTGCTCAATCAAAGTGTCCTTGATTATAACTGCATCTTGATGCTGGTATAGCAGTGTGGCTCTGGATTCCAATGCTCATGTTTGCATGCAGAAACAGGGAGGGAGGAATGATCCATGTACTTCTCAATAAAGAACACTGAAATCTTGAGAGGAGCCTTTTTTAGATAACAAAAACAAGAAGCTTGTACGTGATCTGCCTTGCTCTTGCTGGTGGGTTTCACTTCAGTCTCTTGGAATCACCGGACAGAGAAGAGATTCATCTAGCTAAGGCTATCAGAAAATGTATTTGAATTAACCAAAACAAACATTTTTAGGTAATTAGACCTTAGTACTGTGTTAGAATTAAACACAGCAAAATGAGTTCCAGAAGTGCACAGAAATACACATTATGTGTTTTAGAGTAATGAATGTTGTTAGTTAGTTTTCAAAATACAGAAAATAATATGAAACATGCAAGTAATCTTTCCTTTGGAGCTGTTGGAACCCTTGCAGATTTTCAGACTAAGGAGTCAGAAGCAGTATCCAAGACAGAGGCCTCAATGATAACAATGGAATCTGTAAGACAACCTTGGTTAACAGTAAACTGAGAGAACCTAATATTCCACTGAATGATACTAGTGAAGGCTTCTATTAATAAAGTTAAGGTTAAGATAGATAAATACTATGTGAATTCACAAAAAATACAAAATATATCTTGGTTGATACTTAGCTATAGCTGTGTGTTGTTAGATAGTTTTGATGGAGTGTATTAGTTTTAGAAATATGTGTGTGTTAATATAGTCCTTTCTTGCACTCCTGAAATGTCTATGCAGGGGAACATAAAGATGCAAGAATGTAAACATTTGGTGCCTTTTCTGCTATTCCTGAATAGAAATGAAACTTTGGATGAATAGGAATAAATTCTAATTTTTTGTTTTCGATGCAGTCATGTTGTCTTATTAATAGCTAAAGCTTATAAGCCTCTTACTAAAACACTAAAACCATGCCTGTACAAAAAGTTGTTGACAACATGGAGCCATTACAACCAATACAGGAATTCACATGCTTTTTCAAAATTGCTTATATAGTGGTTTCTTAAGAAGGTGTTGTAGTATATCAGGGCTTACAAATATCTCAAGCAATTGCTATATATATAAACATTTCAAATCCCAGGTAGTACTCACTAGCAACATAATTATTACAGATGTATTATTTATATATAACAGAGCTATTTCATTTGCCATGTGTGATGTACACATGTATGTAGATGTTAACTTTTCCTGTCCTTTAATATGCACATTTCAGGATGTGTTCAGACTCCCCTTTCCCACTGGAGTGGAACAGTCTGCAGCTACATCTGTATGACTGAAGTCAGTACTTTCAACTGGTTTTTGTCTAATCTTATTACACCTCCCTAGTCAGAAACCTCCCTGGTTAGGCGGTGCAGTACCTTCTGTTTGCAGGACCACACTGAAGGGCCCACCCTTAATTTGTTGTCTCACTTAGCCTGAAGGGAAAGTCCGCTCAACTGGCAAGCAGAAGCAATACTGTTTCTCTTCAGAGAAACAACTCAAGGGTGCTGTGGCATGTACTGTAAGCTTAATCTAAGACATATTTTGCTAAAAACCTCAAGTTATATTCAACATATGGCAGAGGATCATTATTTAACTCTTTAAGTCAAACCAGATATCCAGCTGGAGGTGACTCTATCATTATCAATATCTAACATTTTCAATTGGTGCTCAATTTTAACAAGTGTAAAAAGAAATTAAAACAGACTAAAACTACAGTGATGTACTTCAATGGTCTCAAGAAGCCTTCTTGGTTGCCTTTTATTACTGTTCTGCTACTAAAATGACCTCAGTTTTGGATTGTTTCTAATGGCATTCACCTTCACTTGTGACTCTGCTAAACAAACTGAGCCAGAAATGAGATAGTGACTCACAAAACTGCTTCTGCAAAACAAAATTTTCCCCAAAAATATCCAGGCTCAATCTTCTTTGATACAAACTGGTTCATCCCAAGTATAAGGTCTTAATAGTAATTTTTATGTTATACAGGCTCAACAATATTATGATTTGGATTTCAGTTTCATTTTAAAACCAAATTAGCATCCATCATCTGTTCTTCAGATGAGCTTCTTTGTCCTGCGCTTCTGCCTGTCTCTCACCCACATACCTGATTGCTGTATAGCAGTTTGTTGGACGGGAAAAATAGAACAGGTAACTGGAATCCTCACTTGTCCCTTCTGCAGCACTCTCACCAGGCTTACAAGCAAGCATTACAGAGAAAGATTAGCACAAGAGTGAGACAGCCTGCTCACATTTTGAAAACAGAAAACTGATTACAATGGCTACCTTTCCAAAAAGTGGCTTGCATAAAAACAGATACTAATGAAAAGGGTGATTTTCAAAAATAAACAGGCAGAACCAATAGATCTAGACAGGTATATTTGCCTGATATCTTAACTGTGCTTTTTCTATGTGACAACATAAACAACCCTAATTTCGCAATTATGTGATACCACTCAAACTCAAAAATTCATTTATGAAATATGTATTACTAATGTGGGAAGATGCTTTGGGAATATGATATGAGTGTGGTATTACTATTCTTTAAAATTAGAGGTATCTATCAGGTCCACAATAGAGGTTATTATAAGGCCTGGAGTGTACTAATCTGTGTTTAAATTTAGGCAGGACTGGATTATAAGAATTAGATCTGCATCAGTTGTGAATTTTAACTCTACTGAAAATCCGTATGATCAGGACTCAATTAAATTAACTCAACTTTCTTAAAATGCAAAATTTATTTCCTCTCAGCAAATCGTAAGTAATATAAATTGCAAAACAAACTGATTTAATGAATCTCTGAGAATGATATCTTGCAATGTGTTCATCCCCTTCTTTCTCCTTCCATTTTAATGACTGTTCAGTTGCTCATTGAACAATGGTTTGAAATAACTAAGCTACAAGTGTTTACAATGTTTATATTACAGTATTTATCTTTTTACTAACAGTGGTTTTACATTCCTGAATATTTCTTTGTAAATGCTGGCTTGGTGTTTGAAGGTAGCTTACTTAGGTAAATACTTAAAGCAATAAACATAAAATATTAACTGTTCATAGATGTTGCAATGCACAAAGAGGCTTTTTAAAAAAACAAAACAAAACAAAACAGAACAACTTTTGGTGTAGAAATTCTGTTGCTTAATCTCAGAACTTTTGGTTGCTTCTTATTTTGAAAAAAGGAGTGGAAAAAGATGAATGATACCCCTTTTGGAAAATAATTTATCCATCCTGTTATATCCTCTGTTTCCTGCATAAGATCATGATTATTATTCCATCTTTTCTCTGAAGACATGTTTAAAATCTTAGTAATGAAACTTGTTGAGAGGTTATTAGCAGTATGTATAGACAGTGTGTTGTTTTGCAGGTGTCAATGTTTATTATGAAAACCTGAAATTTAGAAATCACAGTCAGTCACAGTTAGTACTTTGTCTGTCTCAGCTTTCAGCTCAGCCTCTCAGTAACCTGATGCTCCAAACCCCACAGCTGCCATCTACCCCAACAGAGGCCAGGCTTTGCTCTCATTCTCTGCAGCACAATTTCACTATGCCAATAATGTTACTGGAATTCTAGGATACATCAAAGTGTGTTTTGGCACCAAGAGTGTCTGGATAGTCAAAGGAGGATGGTATGTTTTTGCTGCTTAGCAGAGCTATGTTGATGCTGCTAAGACAGGTAGATGCAGCAGGGAATGGGCACTGATCTACCCGATAGATTCCAGCTGTGGCACAAATTATCCTTTGGTTAACATCAACACAACTGTGGGTGCAAAACATTTTTCCAGTTTTCCTACACAGCCTGTAGGAAATGACAAAATGTTTTGCTGGATGTGTCTTACAGACAAAAAAACCTTTGCAACTAACTTGTATTTCAAGACTTGGATGAAAGAGTAAGTGGGTCAGAGACACAGAGGAGTAGCTCAGGCAGAACAGAAGACTCAGCTAAGTGACCGCTTCTGTTGTGTGTGACCACCAGTTGGCAGAAAACATCCTTAAAATAATGTTTTTCTTTACAGAAACACTAGCTTAATTGCATACTGCCTATTTTTGATGTTAGCTGACCCTTTTCCTTCTGAGTATTAGTGATGTTATCAGGATTTTCACTTGTATGAATGACTTTAAATAAATCTGGATTTAGAAAATATTTGCTTTGTATTTTCCTCTGTCTTTGCAAAAGTGGAAATTCTGCCTGTCCTCCAGTTCACTGTGTAGTACTGAGGGAGAATAAATCAGTTACAGGCAGAGGCAGAACCAGGACCAGGAAATTCCATGCCTCTGGATTCAGATGAATTTGGAGTAGTTGGGCAATTTCCAAACTATTGGAAATTGTTTTGGGTTTAAGGCAATTAAAAACAAAAACAAAAACAAACAAACAAACAAAAAAAAAAAAAAAACAAAACAACGAAAAACAAAAACCCAACAAAACAAACCAAATAAAAAACACAAACAAACAAACAAACCCACAAAAAAAGGCCCAATCATGTTTTGTTTCTCTATGATGCACCAAAAAACCCTGAGAAGATTTTCCTCCAAAATCATTTTTGCACATTCATTACCTCTACAATATCAGTAATATCAAGTATGATTCTCCCTGCATTCATTATGTAACTTTTTGGTGATTTACACTGAGTTTGCTGTTCATCAGGTTTGTTTAACAAGATACCTGTTCTTCAAAATGAGTGCTAAAAGTCATACTTGCATAAGAGGAGATTTTTTCAGTTCTCTTGCAGACTACAGAAATACAAAATACTGTAATTTCTCTGTGTTTGAAGGTGTCCATCTCATCTAACATATTTGCACTCCCAAAATAAGACTGGACAGGTGGAAATACCCAGATTGTGACTTGTGATGCTCCTAGTTATCATGAAACATTTTTTTTTTTTTGGTTTGTNNGAGGGGGGAGGATGCAGTTACATTAACCAACCTCCCACTAAACATTTGTGTATAATACACAAAACTACAATAAACTGTTTAAGATTTGTGAAAATGGAGTACAAGATCCTCTCTTACCCTCCCCAGGATTGCTTAGAAGAAACTGTGAAGTGTCACCGGCCTGGCTATGTTAAGCAGGTAGCTTCCACAGCTTCCAATAGGGAATCCAACTCTGAAAAGTATTAAGCATGGATGTAAAAACACTGAGTTCAAGCAAACACAAATCTTTGTTTGACACAAATGTAAGAGACTTGTGGGACTGTAACACATATGACAAAACTTTGCTAACATTCCCTATTACCGATATGCTCATCAATCAACATCACATTGTGTTCCCTGATGTACAGTGCCAGAACAGCTCTTGACTGAAGAGCTTGTAGTCAAACTTGAAGGCTAGATAAAGTAAGCAGAAAGTAAGATGTATTTAAACACAATGAGGGAAAATTGCTTAATTACATCTGTACTGCATCTCTATTTGATAAATTTCTAGGGAAGACACAGGGGGATTCTATTAGTTTCCTGTAGTTTTATGATTTGTGGTCTAACTGTGCATACAGCATTCATTCCTACACTGATATTTATGGATTACCAAGGAACAGTGATGACATGGTATATTGTCTATGGAGATACAGTATTCTGCAATGTTTTGGAGAAAAAAATACTCATGAAAGTTTGATGACAAGCAAGCAGAGTGGTGCCCTTTATCACTAAAGTGTTATAATGACCTGTTGGCCTAAAAAGTTTGGATACTTTTATGGGTTTCCACTGTTTGGTTATTTTTTTCATCCCAGTAACACTAAAGATTATTACACCACACTCTAGGATATTTTGCTTTTCATTTTTGAAAGGTGTTCATAAAGAAACATTTCTTAATCCACTAATTTGCAAATTCCATTTAATTTTGGCAATTCACTCTATATACTTAAACAACACACATCTTATATAGGCTCTTTTAAGCAGTGTGAACCATTTATAGGTTGTTCATTAGCAATCTACATCATATGTAGGATGAAGGATTAATGATAAAATTGGATCTTAGTAGCATTAGACTCATCTCTAAAGGGAAGAAAAAGAGATCTCTTGGCTGCATGACCACTATATCAGTAACATGCTGGCTATAGAGAAAATTGCATGCAGATTCTTCTGCATACTCCCAGGCAGTCTTTGTGGAAAGCTGAAGGTCTGTACTAAAAAATAATAGTTCAAATTCAGGACTTCATTAAAAAGAAAATACTATCCTCTTTCACCACTGTGTGCGTATTTAAGCTTGTGTATTTTAAGTGTTTCAAGATTCTTACAGTGGCCAGTAACTACTAAATGCCAAGTCTTAGATACCACAGCTAAGCTTTTCAAGAGCTCTGTGACTGCACTGAAAATCAGCTAGACCAAGGGGAAAAGACCTGGAAAGAAGATATCTGGGCTAGTGCTTGTGGAATATATTTTTTTCAAGGAAAGTCTTAAGAAAGAAAAGGAGTCTCTTTCTTTGGCCTCAAATCAAAAAGTTCTGCTTGTGAATCTAGAATATGAATCTGCCCTGAAAGAGCATATAGTTTCAGAGTTCAGCAATGGAGAGGTCTCATCTCTTTTCAGAGACATCAACCCAAAATTCAAAGAGGCAATGACTTCAGGCCAAGGAACAGAAACAGATGAATTGCACAGCTAAACATGGAAGACAACATTTTAGAGAAAATGAAAAGGGAGCAGAAAACTCACTCCAAATAAGGAACAATGTCACTAATGTGCCAGCTGGCATAGTAATGGGAAATGTCCATTGATTTGCAAACCCTCCACTGAGGTATGCTCGCAAAGGAAAGACATCAGTTACAGTCAGAGTTTGGGGTTTCAAATGGTGGAGAAAAACTTATCTTGAAATCCCATGGAAAGTGTGAAACTGGAAAAGCAAAATAAAGATGATTAAATAAATACTTCAGGATGACATTCAGGGATGAAAGTGAAGTAACAGCAGAATTTCTGGAAAGGTGTCAATTATGTACTGTGTTTAGCAGTTCAAGGTGAGGCCATGCATAGCTATAGAGGAACAAATCTCAGCCCTACAAAAACATGAACCATAGACAGTCACCACTTGGAAGGAGCGCTTGCAGGAATATGCTGCTTCTCACTGCTGTTAGTGGCCTAGTGTCCACCAGTTGCCTGGCAAGTTCACAGTAATGGGATTGCTTTAGGACACAGACTCACCGGTGAAGCACTAGAAGGACACAGAGTCTGTCAGGCAACCCACTGTGTTGGATCATCTTTTGAAAGGAAAACAAACCAGCAGAAGAACTATAAAACATGACAGCAGATGGCATTATCTGTAGAATCAAAGAGGTAATCGTCTGAGCTGAGGCCCTAAAAACTGTAGGGAAGGAACAGGGTAGACTCAGACTCTGCACTGACCCCAAGGAGCTGAACAAGAACATTAAAAGGAAACATTTCCACTTGCTTACAAGTGACAACATGTGTGCTGCAGGAGAGAGAGCCAAATTCCTAAGCAAATTTGTTGCCTTGGCAGGGCTTTGGCAGATCCCCCTGGACATTGAAGGCCAAAAGTATTGCCTTCTCATAAACTGCTTGGCAGATGCTGCTGTGTAAGGTCACCTCTGAGCATATGTTTAGGACTAGAAACAGTTCTGCTGGCACTGCTAAAACTAAACCACAACCAAACTCTCAAAGGTTGTGGTTGCATGTTGAAACAACAGTTTCACAGAATTTCTAATCTCATTGGAAAGGGCCTTTCCTGGAGAACAGAGGGGCAAGAAGGATCAGAACACTCATCCCAATTGGTATTGCCTGATCTTTCATGCTGTATCTGTTAAAGGACTCTTCTATAACTGAGTTGTGGGGATTGAAATGGCCACAGAGCTAGGAATTTGAGTACTGTGCTGAGGGCAGCCAGAGAAAACACCGCTCTTCTCCTCCCTCTCTCAACTGTCATGCTGCAACTATGATAAATAGAAACACTGATGGCATTTTTCCTAACTACTGCAAGAATCAATACTGAGAGTAAAATTGCCAGCTGGTGTAATGGACCTGAAGCAGCTCTGCTGACACACTCCCACTGAAGCCTTGGCCGTACCAGTATTTTAAATGAGGGATTAATTAGGTAATAACAATCTAGTCAGAACACTGAAAGAGCTGAATCTGGCATTGGTGACCATCCCTGGGTCTGTTTCCCAATGCCCTACAGGGGCTGTGGAACTTTGAATGCCAATAATTTGTAAATCTCTGTCTCTGCTCTTCTTCAGTATGGGCTGCCCAGGCCAGCCCTGTCTTTGCAGACCCTTGTGTCCTCCCTAATCCACACATTATGATGGGTGTTTTGGATGTTGGCTTACAGCTGTCTGGTTTTTACCCATCATTCATGTCACCTGGGCTATCCTGTCTTCTGCCCCATGCTAACATATCTGCCTTTTCTAGTAAGTAGGAAAGTAAATGTGCTGTCACAAATTGCTTGCTCTTAGTAAAAAGTGAGTAGCAAATGCCAGGAATTCCCTGCAGTCTGCTTGCTTTAAACCAGTTGAATGTTGGTTCAACTCACACTTGCTGTGCTGCTAGACAGAGGTAATCCCTAGGCAGCCTGGGCAGCAGCACTGTCTCTAGCCACAGAGCAAGGCACAAGCAAGACAAGCAACTCCACAGCAGCTGAGGGGACAGGACCACCACAAAGGGGGTTGATGCCTCTTCTGTGTACACTCCATCCTCAGCCACTGCTGAGGTTGCCTGCAAGGGTGCCAATTAGTGCCAGCCACAGAAGCAGTTCCTGCCTTGTGGACACCTGCCTGCAAGGGAGATCACTGAAATCACCCATGCATCTCACAGAGGTCACCGAGCAGCCATTCGATGCTAATAACTTTTGGTCACTACCAACTTGGGCTGCAATCGAACCACTGACCTAGAGGTGAAAGGCTGTATATCCCATTACCAATCTGCTAAACCATCCAGTCTCCCTATTACTGCAATTTTAATTAACTGAGCCAATGACATGAAAGCTGAAGGGAGGAGGAGTGGGCAAGGAAGCGAGAACACATTGGCTTTTACACAATTTGTTTCTTTTGAGTGGGTTCTGCTTTTGTTGAAAAGCCTTATCCTAACTTGTGCTGCTCATGACACACTCCCCAACCTGATGTTCAGACAGATGCATGGCTGTTAATAACCAAAAGAGTTAAACACTGATGCTGCCCCTGCTTTACAATGCAACCCTTGGAAGAACAATTCCTGATGCTACAGTCTGAAATTTACTCTCATAAGAAACATTCCTCACAGTAAACCAGAAAAAAAATAGTCACAAAATTATAAATTCTGACACAGTGTTTTTCTGAAACAAATAAAAACCCACCCTTTAGGTCTCAAGTTTCTGCATGCTAGGATCCAGAAAAATTCTGCATGCTAGGATCCAGAGAAAGCATGTCTATATGCTGTCTATAACAGGAATGTACTCAATAAGCAGAAAAGTTAATGTCTCTCATAAGTAAATTATTTGATCAGCCCTCAGCTGATACAAGTCACTGGGAATGGCTCAGTTGTTTGAATGAGGAACAAAACACTGTGCTCTTCTCATAAGAAATCATGTCATTTCCATACACAGAAAAAAAAAAAAGGCAATTTGTTTTGACTTTGGCAACAACACAGGTAATTTTCTCACCAGCTCCTTTCCCTGAATTTTAGTCAATGTCTTCACTGCTGGTTGGGAGCACTAGAGGAAGAGTGGTGAGCACTACATGAACTCTGAGGTTACCTTTGGTTTCACTCATGCCATTATCACCAACAGCAAGAACCTCTGTAGCTTTCCTGTGGTGATAGTTATCACCATCACTTGAATGATGTACGCAGCCTTTATGGATTCACAAAACAAGTCAAGTAAATCATTGCCTCAGACTCTGAGCTGCTCTTCTGCCTTGTCCCCTGCCTGCATGTGGATCTTCCACTTGCATTAGTCAGCAGTTGGTGTTGCTCCATTGTGTCTGTGTGCTTCTTTACCCAAGAGCCTACATTTCAAACAGCATCCACTCCACTGTCAAGCCTGGAGTACTTCATGCTTGTTCTTGCATGTGTGTTTGATAAGTCGTGGCATGACTATTTTTTCTCTGTGTGTTGATTATGCACCATGGTCTAATTCCACAACATAAATGACAGACAGAGAGTCCCTAAAACGCAGCAGCTCCTCAGGGTCTGGCATCCTGTGAAAACCCTGCTCCTTGCAGGCTGTTCCTGTCTCCAGCAGTGCAAGCGCAGGGGGAGGCCAATCGCAGCTTGATTCCAGTCCCCAGCTGTCTGCAACAGCCGCTTCTGCTTGGGGCCTCACACAGAGCATAGGCCAATCTGTAATGCAGGGCTTCCCAGCAGTGGGGAGCGCTCAGCTGAAAGCCTCTACAACCCTCATATGCCTGATCCTCTTTGATGCTCTCAGGGCTTGTTATTTCAAATGCTTTGCATGTGTAACTTGTGTAACAGGTCTAGAAAAAGAAAAGGAGGAAAAAGAAGCCAGGATCAAACTAGGCTTTTAATTATACCTGTGGTTGGTATGGAAAAGAAAGTATTAAGCAAACCCTGGCTATATGTGCACTGCTGGCTCTTCTGCTTTCCTCTGCCACTCTACTGTACCCTATGGACTCTGCTCAAGGTGCTCTACCTTGATCTTTAATGGTCTCCTTTTCCCTCTTCGCAACCCTCCAGAGCACAGCCTTGCCCAGTCTCACACCTCTCTGCTATCCTTCGCTGACCCCTCCCTTCCTGCTGTCTAAGGAGGTGTTAAAGTGTCGCTGCACAGACCCAGGAGTTTGTGGCACTGTGCAAAGACGGGTCAGAGATGCCATGGAAGCCTTGCAGCTCAAAACTGGGGGAGTGGGGAGAGATTTATTTTGTTAGGAACATAAACAGCAGTATCCCTGCGAATGAGCTAACTTTCAGTTCCTCCATCAGGCTCCATCTGAAGATGAAAATGCTGAGGGCCTGAATATAGGAACTGCACTGCAGCATCAAAAGTGTTGCCAAGGAAGGATGACAACTGCATGGGAGAGAGTCAGTGCAGTATTTCTAGAGAAGCCTCTGCATTAAAGGTTTGAGTTAGGTTCCTGTCCTGGCATGCCTGCTCTCCTGCTGCCATGCTTAGGTCAGTTAGGTGTGTACCTAAGCAGCAACCAAGAGGCAGCGAGGAAGAAAACCTCCATTTGCAGATTCCCTGGCCCTGAAGGTGTAAGCACTCATCCTCTGTCGCAACATGAAGCCAAAACCTTAGGCCTGAGTGCATCTTTTACCCCTCAGGGTCCAGCTGTTGAAGTTTCTGTACAGCTAACCACCCAGCCTGCCTAACAGAGGAAACAGATTCATGTACTAAAATGGGTTCTCCTCTGGAGGTCTGGTCTCAGAAGGCATCTGCCTGTGCTCAGGGGATGCAGGGACGGAAAACAGTGCACTGAATGATTGGAAGGCCCACAGATTAAGGCAAAAGCTGAGATATTAATATGGGCATAGCTAACAATGAAAAGGATGATTTTAGGCTGTGCTCACTACAGTCTCCTGCTCACATGATCAGGGAGTAAACCACTAATAGCACTAGCTTTTATGTTTCTAGACTGAAAGCTTCAGAGTTAATAACCAGTTGAGATGACTAAAACAGTTCATCCACTTCAGAAATCTTTCCAAGTCTTTGTGTAAATTCAGCACAACAAAGATTTACACTTGCTTGCCATTTCTGATACTTCATTTTCCTGCCCATACTGGCTAAAAATGTGTATTATACATACAAATGAAACTATATTCTTGAGCACATTTTTTGCATGAGAGATGGGTGTCATAGAAAATTTCATGGGCACAGATGCATATTCCTGGCTTATGGTGCAACACATCCATATCTCAGGCACAGTCAAGTATCTTCATTTACAAAAGCCTGACACAGATGATTTATCTCCTTTTTACTGACAATGCACTCCACTTTATCTCTGCAGAGCTAGTTATTGGTAAACTACCGCCCAGGTCCCCAAAGCAGACCTCTCCAGTGCTACCCTCCCTCTAAGGGCATGAGAAGGTATAGCCCAGAGTGCTATCTGACACATGATTGTGTAGAAGACATCCTGACATGCTCTGCAACTGATGGATGTTCTGCTTAACAGAGCTATGTGGAGGGCAGTGCCTGGCTCAGAGGCTTGCTCAGAGCAGTGGCACTGTGCTTCAGACTTCCACTGCCCAGGACTGCACTAGGAGGTACAGCTGGATTATCAGAGCTGGACTGCAACCCCAGCTGGTGTGGGAGACAGTGAGACAGCAGGACTGTGCCACACTAATGTAAAAAGACAATCTCAACTGCAGGAGGACATGAAAGGGAGGGGAATCTTAACACTAGAGATTTAACAGGACTCAGAGGTCTTGTGGAGGTCTTGCTCCTACTTTCTGCAGTGAGTTTTGCCCATCACTGTTGCTCAGAATAGGAATGGGAACACTGAATGGGAAATACTTGGCAGAATGGGAAATATTTTTCCCTGTGTACTCACATGTACTGAGTCTCTAGATCAGATGTTTTCACTCCTGGCCTGCTAGAGCACTTGGAAATCATCTTCCCTAGATGTTCTCCAGAAACCTCTGTTCCCTCCTGTGAAGTGATTTAAATTCAAGTACTTTTTCCTTTACTTTGATGCTCATCAGATTTGCACTTCTCTTTACCTCTCATGACCTCTGGTCACATCAAAATCTATACACTAAACTAACACCCCTGGGGACTAGGCTCACCCTGCACACCAATGACCCACAAGAGATAACCTGACCTGAACCATTTTCATCACAGCCATTGCCACTGTGACACCCAGTAGAGGCACAGGAGCCTCCTTGAACCACCACCCTGTGCTGGCAGCCATCCCTGGGATAGGCAGGGGCCACCTGCAGTGTTAGCCCCTGCAAATGTCTTGCCACAGACACGGCCAAAGCCATGACTGGCACGAGACTAGAACTGGTCATTTGGAGCTGTGCTGCAGAAGACAAGAGACAGTCCCAAGTGAATGAAGCACCAGAATGACTGATACCTCCTGCTGTGAGCTTGACTGCATTACAAAAGGATATGAATGCTAACAACACAGCTTTGTGCTTGGGTGGACTTTACCTTTCCGAGTACTCGAGATTTGAAAATCATTGACTACTTTTAAGCAAGAAGAGGAAGGCTTTGGGCACTCCAGCAATGAAGGACAATAAAAGGTAGAGGAGAGGAGATCTTGTGGTCCTATTCCAGGGCCTACCCTAGGTGTTACTCAGGCCACTTGCATCTTCTAGTTCAAGTTTTGTTTGTTTTGTTCTGGGCATGACACCAGTTCCTGGGCTCTTTACCATACTCTACAATTCAACCTGTACTTAAGGTGGAGGGGTACTATGATTGATGTACTCCTGGGATGACATTCCCTTCCATCCCTCCATGCTTCCCTGAGCTTGCCACTCTCAGGTCACATAGCACATAGCAGCAGTCCTGAGAAAGCAAGTGCAGGCACAGTCATTGACCCAGACACATCATTTCCCAGGGCAATGCTGTGAGTACAGCAAGAACTTGGCGTCACCAGTCATGCATTAAATCTCAGGTTACAAAACTGAACTTTGGTTCACAAGAATGGGACAGCATCCTCTACTTCTCAAGACAGAACGTTACTAGGATAGCAGGTTGTCCACTAACCCAGAACAGATCCTTGCTCCTGTCCTGCAGTACAAGACTTACACAAGTGTACCTCACAGTGTTTCCCTGGGCTCAGATGGACAGACACTTTTGTTGGTCTCCAGGGTGGCATGACTCACTATCATGTCATCCACAGCAACTGACCTGTTCACCATAGGTCCCCAGCAAGATGGGTCATCATTGTCCAGCTCCATTATCTCCCTGACTGTGGAGATATTCCTCTTCCTTATTTAAATGTCTGCTGTCATCAAGAACACACAGACATTATAGGTCACCAACATCAAAAACTTTTCTCCTGCTGTTTCACTCACTGTCATATTGCTGGTCTGTGCTTTTCAGTACCCAGACCTGGCCAGCATCAGGGAGAAAGGCTCAGTTGGCGTAGAATGAACCACCAGATCTAGATTGTTAAAAAAAAGGAAAATACTAGTGCTGCTGTACTTTCAGTAAGAGGAAGGAAGATGTTTTATCTGGCTTTCTGCAGTTCCCATTTTCTTTTTCAAGGGGTTTTGGTTTTGGTTTCCCTGAGGGAAGCTGGACCACCCAAGGATGTAGCCACACTTTGGAGTGCAGAGGAGGGTGAACACATGCTGGCAACTACAGAAGGGTGGGAAGGAGAGACAGGGACAACAGGGGAGAGACAGTAAAGTCTCAAAGTCTGAGCTCAAAGTCATAGACTGCAGACAGCAAACAAGCTCAACAAATATCCATGATGTTGATGAAATGTTGGACTTAGGCATAGAAGTGGTGAACTACACCTGCATTCCCATATCATTGAAATTTATGTATGTAGTCACATTAGCAATTTTTAAAAACAAGTTCACATGCTGTTTTCACTTGTCTTACAAAAACCTCTCTGTACATTCCATAGACCCATGCAAATGCCCTCTGACATGACAGTGGTGAAGGGTGGAGTGCATGAAGAGCTTTATGGCATAGAGGTCCTGCTGGGATTCACAGTGGTCTCAGTTTCTAACTTCAGGCTCCTTCACTTAAACCTCTGCATGTTTGCACTCATCTCTTAATATAGGGTTATATTAAGGGTTATATAGAGTTAACCCATTAACATATGGGTTCATGGTAAATAAGACGCAGTTTTGTTTTGGGTGGCTTTTTGTTTTCCCCCCCCCCACTGCGTTTTTCCTTTATTCAGATGACTAGTTTTCATTAGTATCTCTAAGAGAGTAAAAGCCTGAGGGTGTTGGCTTCAGGGGAGAGTGGTCAAAGCTGTGAAGACTATGGACTGAGGGTGTGGGCAAGCTGTGGAAGGCAATATTTGAAATCAAGAGATGTTTTATTGCTTGCAAAGTAAAACACACAATGGGGTAACACTACAAGCACTGAAGATTTGCACAGTTTGCCAAAGTGCCCTTTCTAGTTTTATAGTGAAGTGAAAAAGCTACATGAAGGCTCAGCATCCCATACTCGGTGCCTTCCCTGCCTCAAGTGTCTAGCTCTCCTTGGCCCTGACTCTCAGCAGTGCTGCACTGGTGCAGCTGGCATGCAGGAATCTGATAGGTACCAGTCCAGAGTCTAACAGCAAGAGGCTGCTGTCTTGCTTTAAAGCAACCAAAAGACAATCAGCACTGTATTTTGTTTTCCTTATAAGTGTTCTCCTTAATCCCCTCTAGCTGTTCCACATCAACCTTACAACATGTATAACATTTTTATCAGTGTTTTAGACTCTAAACGCAGCAGTGACACAAAATACCTGTGGCAGCTGTCACTAGAGAGAAGAAAAAAATTTCTTCTGTTTCAAATCCAACTATAACAGTACGTGTCAGAAACTCTCAGAGCAAGTTTTAGCACAAAATGAAAAAGGTTTTTCCACCAAAGCTGATACAGTATGCAGGGGTGGGAGGGGCTGGGGAGAGGTGGGAGTGCACGGGGCTGTGCTTGGTGTGTGTCTTGGATTTGGAGCACAGGGACACGAATTCCTTCTAATGTCATCTTTGTCTGCCTTTTCATCTCCTGCTAAAGTACTTGCAGTTTATTGTACTGTGGATAAAATTCGTACAGCTGCATATCTTCATGTGTCGACAGAGAATGGCTGATTACCTAGGAGTGCCACTAAGTGTCCCGGATTCCCACCAAATACTCTGGAAGGGTGCTTCTGGAAGGGGGCTGTTCTCGTGGAAATGCTCTTTTTTTCTGTAGATCCCCCTTCCCAATTGCTGTATGGGCCTATCTTGAAAAATGATAAATACAAACAATTGCTAAATGACACTGTTTTGTAGGTTTAACAGTTTACATTTTCACATATGGATACCTTTCTATCTCCTTCTAACTATTATTTCCATTTAGAACCCCAGACTTCATCCTTACTGATAGAGATGGCAACAGAAGAAACTTCCAGCATTTGATTGCTTTTCTAAAAATAAAGCCTGCAGAGCATTCTCTTCTACTGTGGTATTCCAAACAAAGGTAAAAAAAGGATTGAAACTTCTCTTTGCCATGCCCTGTGTTGCTTCTCTGATGCTATCTGTGATGTCATCTAACAGAAATACCTTTAAAAATTGTGTGTTCAGTGCAGAAAGAGAAATGTCTTCATTAGCTTAACTGATTTTAAAAAGATTTGTACTGTAGTTTTCACTAGAAAAGGTATATTTCATAAACAGGAGATTTAGTGCTGTTACTTGTAGCATGCCACTATATAGTAATATTTGGAAAGTGGAGAAAAGCGAGGGAGACTGTTTAGGTAGAGCAATAACTCTGAGTTCATATTGTAACTTAATTAAAGGATCATATGATGCCACTTATGAGTCTTCTGACTCGTGTCAGAAGACCTCATGTTGCCTTAAGAAGTTTTTCTAACCTTACAGCCACTACCCTCTTTTGCTATTTACATGTGGTCGGCATGGAGAACAAACAACCAGAAAAAAAATAATGTTCTCAAAAAGAGAGTGTTTTGGGGTTTTTTTTTAACTGTGTGGAGACAGTGGCATAGCTGTATATGCCCATGCACTTGGTCCAGCTTGTATTGCTTTCTCTTAAATATTTGGATTAATTTCCTGCTCAGGGTAGACTGATCCCTCACAGAAGTAAAAACCATGTCAACTTTAGCAAGAATGTTTTCAGAGTCTCCACCTGGGAAGACTACATCTCTGAGTGGGAAAATAAACACATTGGCCTTTGGTTGGTTCACTGACTATTTTCTCTGCTGGTAACATTAATTGTTCTGTCAGTCAGGATGTTGATGGTTTTCAGCACCAGGTCCTAAAAGAATGGGAGTATAATGTTGTCTTTTGTTGGTATCTGGGCTCAGAAAACATAGTATCTAATGGTATCTAATTTTGTCTATGTTCATAAAGTTTACTTAGAGACCAGGGCAAGCTGAATAGCACCACCCATATGAGCATGAGTTGATACAAGAAGATAAACTTTCTCTGTGACTTTCCTATGTTTCAGGTTTAACTGATTAGGAGGAATATTTCATATATGCTCTTAAGGTTTAAACTGCACTATACATTTTACATGCATATAACTGAGCCAAGCTAAGCATGTTATTCATACAGCAACAATGACATGGATGAAAGTTATTTTGAAATTCGTAAGATCTTTTTTCCACTAAATGGAAACCTTTTTTGTAAAGAAGGACTTTTGCAGAATTTTAGTAGCACCAATAGGAAAATAGCAGTAAGATATATTACAAATTGTTCATTCAAACCAGCACGAATTTCTAGCACAGAAAAAAACCCTCCTGTAATCAGTAGTATAAACTACTTTGGCAGAATTCTGGGCCATCTAGAAACACATCTGTACTGACAGTGTTTTTCTAAAAGTTTGGTGATTTTTTTTTAACTTGAACAGAGTATCTATGCTTTACTACAGGATCAGATAGCCATCTCTGATAATCTGTTCAAGAGTGAATATACTCCTTTTGCACACAAATAGAAGAAATAAAAAATCTGCCTGGAGTGTTTCTTGTATCATAATTTCTGACACAGTAATATCTTATTAAGTATGTCCACAACTTAGAAAAGTTAAATATTCTCTCATAGTTAACAGTAATGCCTTCAAACACAGTGTTGTCATTGTCTTTCTCACAAGACTCACTACCTATCCAGTCAACTGTTTATCTTTCAATTCTATTTGCCCCGAGTGCCTCTCTGAATGTTACAATGCACAGAAGTCTTGGGGAACTACAACAGTACATGCTTTCCCTGTAGATGGCAATACATTTGAGTATTTATGAACATATGTGTGTTTATACAAATAAATAAGCTCTCCATCTTATGAAATACTATACAATAAAACACAAGGTAAGTGTGCATAAGTATTTTGCATAAAGATGGTTACACTGTTGTCATGCCTATGAAATATAGTGTTGAAGACACTGCCAATGGACAGCATTTGCATCTGTTTAGTGAACTACCTCTGCTCCTGAGTCCAATAACCAATTGCATGAACAGTATATTGCTTCCTCTTGTGCTGCACCACATAAACAGTTCATTATGGTTTTCACATTCAAAGAAAAAAAAATTTAAAAAAAATAGGGCTGTACTGTGAGAGCAGATAAAGAAATAGCCATGGTGGAAAGCAGCATCAAGCTGCTGCCTGCTCTTGGGTCTATTTACCTCTCTGTGCCCTGATGTCCCATCGTACTCAACATCTGGCTTTTCTATTTAAATTGCAGAGTTTGTCACTTATTCCACATCCTCAAGTGCCCACAACAATAGAAACCTCTAAACAAGATCAGGGCCACTAGCACATAAAACATAGTAAGTAGCAATGTTGATGTGGCACACATATGAAATGTCTGTCTTGTTCTGAAATAGTCACCATGGGAGTCATCATACACAGATCATCTGACAGTCAATCCCATCTACCTTTTGTACTGCATCACACCAACATTCCTCCCATATATTCCATATTTCTCATTGTTTTCAGACCAAAAAAACTACACAACATACTTAAGCACTAATATTACAGTTCTTCAACATTCTAAAACTTGCACTGATAAAACTGTACAGCTCCATGTTTTATTATTATAGGTCTGAGAGACTATATCTCCAAGAGAAGAATTTACTGTAGGAAAATACTCACAGCATTAAAATCTTATACCTTATTCTATTCTGTAACTGAGAATAAGAGCTCTGTCATGTTGGATATACATGGTGTCTGTCACCCCTCCACATGCACATCTAACCCACACAGAAAAAAAACTGTGGATGTGGGAATGATTTTTATTTTGTGGGCTATCTATTGCTGCTTCAAATTACTGGATGATTATGTAATTTATTATTATGTGTGGGTTTTGTTCTGCTGTGGGGTGATTCTTCTTGTTAGGATCTTTCTTTAAAATACTGGTTGCAGTGCCAAGGGATGTGAATGGCTGTCCTTGAAATCAGAAGGAATAATTAATGCACAGTATCATGAAGACATCTTCAGTTCTATAAGTGCTAAGTTCTCTTTTGTTTCATTCTTGTTCTATAACTGTTAGGAGTGGTTTCAAATACGGCAAGCAGGGAGATCAGTCAGCTAATAAATGGTTCAGCCTTTCTTCCTCTGTTAATTAATGTTGGCTGCAGCTGGATTTAACACACTGAATGAAGTCAGAGCTTGAAGTACATATTATGGGACTCTACAAAGCAGAAGGTTGCAGCTGACAGCTGAGACTAAGAGTTTTGTAGTATCATATCCTTAACAAGGAACTAAAAATCCAAAGATTTTAATGGCATTAAATCTGAGGTGGAGATTTAGTAATGCTTTTCTCTACTACATGTCCAAGGACGAACAGAATAGTGATGGAAAAGATTATCAAGCTGTACAGCTACTGCAGAAAACTTTTATCTTTGGTATCTTTCTCATCTTGTCATTTTTACACTGCTTCATCTTTTAATCTGTTCTTTTCCTGATTCTTTCTCTTTTCCACACTATATCAGTATTCCTCTACCTCATTTTCTCTTCTCACTTCTTATTGCTGCCACACTTACCAGATGTCAGACTGAGGAACAACCAATCATTTTTGATGCAGATTTTTCTCTTTGAGTGAAGGAAAACATGAAGCTTCTTACAAAAAGTAACAACTCATGTCTTCTTATTAATTAGTGAAATTAAAAACTGATGCTGGGAATTCTGAATGAGATCTAGAAAATCTGGTTTTAATACAGTAATCCTAATTTTTTGGCATAATAGTACTGCAAGATCACTTATGAGAGAGAGAAATAATAGCAATGCTTAACAGAGTAAACACTTATTAGCCCTGTATTGTAGTTATATTATTTCTTCACTATTAGCTAAGCTCCAAGATTTTATTTCTTCTGAAAACTAAGCCTGGCCTTAACACAGACTTTCTATGCTACCCGTTCATGTTCAAGAGACCATTTTGCAAGATGCAATGGCAAGTAAGCAAAACAAAAAATATGCAATAATATTTGAAGGTAGAACTTGCTCTTTTACTCTCTCATGTTGGTATCAGGAAAAGTGTATCACTGTCACATTAATGCTATGGGATAGGACATGTTTTAGGGAGTTACATGTTTACATTTTATTATCCATATAGCAGTGGACAGTTTCACTGTTGTGTATTGACAGTAAGGTGCTCTATCAGAAATGGCTACTTCATTTTTACACTGAATGAATCCTGTTGACAGACATGGCATGCTTTCATTGCTGGATATTATTGTTGATCGTTGTAGATAAACTGACTTATGATTGAGATTGCAGGAGTGCTACATTTTCATTCTAAGGCCTGTTAAGAACTGCCTAAAACAAGTGAAGGCATATCTCTGTGATAGATGCACTTATATACCTATCTTGGCCTTCACATCACTGTAATATCTAGGCCTGAGATTGGAAAGTGAGTACAGTAGTTAGTGGGAACTTACACCACACTACTGCTTTTTCTAAAATTTTGGACTGTGTCTCTGCTATTTGACCACAGACCTGTAGGGCCTCTTGCAGGACTGTAACCTCTCCATAGATCTGACCAGACTTTTCTGCAGGTTTTACCACACAGAAGAGAAAGTTCATGCATCTTTTACGTAGGAGTTTTCTCATTCACCCACACAGGCATAAATCTTACTTTGGTTTGTGGTGTTTCACATTTTGCAAGCTGTGATGTCTTACTCTGTGGTTGTGACAAAGGCAGCTTTTATCCCTAGCTATTTCTTTAAAGAGGCTGTGCAAAGATCCTTCACAATTTGATCCCTTCCTCTTCCTTCTTTACATCTTTCTGTTGCCTCCTGTTTCCTAAAACAGCAAGTATCAACAGCCTGGTCTTCATGTCTCATTGCTGTCTTAGCCTCTCCACACCCTGAAACTCTTCTCTCTTTCTTGAGTTTTGAGATTATTCACCTCTGCAGGTCACCACTGAAAATGGGAGCTGTTCAGCAGTGAAGGACTTTCCTTGCATAGCAGAGGCCCAAGAGATATTACTAGCACTAGATCCATCTGCAATGCAGCACAGAACTGGGCAAGTACTTCCTGGGAGAGATGTGTGGCTTAAAGAAAATCCACAGGCATGGGAAAGTTCCTGCAGGGACTGGTGACAGGCATCCACAGCAGCATACTGAAGGAGTCTCCTGGTTTCCTTCTGACAGTGTATTGCACTGAACAGCTGTCCAGCTTGCTGCTACCCCTTTGCTTGAGGGGACAATGACACAGGGGTCCTACAACTCAAGCAGGTGACACCATATCAAGAGGGTTTTGGTTTCTTTCTGCAGACAAGTTTCTGCTTCCCAACATGCATCACTGCCTACAGCTCAGTCTCTCTCCAAGTGTCTGTATTTCCCAAGCTAACATGTTACTTTCTGTCTCAGTCAGGCAGGAGGGTGAATGCTTAAAAAAAAACAAACCAAAACAAAACAAAAACCCCAAACAAACAACTACAACAAAAACAAACACACAAAAACCCAACAAAACAAAGCAAAGCAAACAAAGCAAGAAACACCCAAAATAAGCATGTCAACCCCAAGGGGAGGCTATAGGAGAGTGTCCCAGGATGTGGGGTGGGGAATGTTCCCCATTCGGCACACGGGGCCGGTCTCAGCCCCAGCTGGCAGCCCCGGACCTTTCCTGGTACCGCTGCGGGGCTGCGCCGGTCCCCGCCGGGCTCCCTGCGGGGCCGGAGTAGCCGCCCGTCCCCATATCGCCCCGCGTCCAGGCCGTCCCTCACCAGCCGCCCGAGGCGTGGGGCAGCAAGCACAGGAGAGGTTTTTTTGTTTTGTTTTGTTTTTTAAATGTGTGATTTTTTTTCTCTCTCCCCCCTATTCATGGGGCCTTAAAAAATACCGCCGCCGTCGTCATTGGGCACCGTGCAGGAACGTGGCGGGCTTTGGCAGAGAAGAGGCGGTGCACATCTGACAATTCCATTAAAACGTTGGTAAAGCTAATGCAGCCTCGATGGCATCTGAAATACTAAACAACAGACCAGTTTCAACCCCAGTCCTCACTGGAGGGGATACACTAGTATGTTTCTTATTTTTTATTTTCCTTATAGCCTGTTAAATTGACTAATAAAGTCAACACAGAGTTCTCTGTGTGGCTTCAAAAAACTCAGTAATTTTGTTAGAAAACGTTGAAATCTAACCCCAAAGTATTCAGCCCAAATATTTAGTTAAAGTAACCCTGTGGGTTAATAAACTAAACAAAAGCAAACCATGCAAAACTGCAGCAATGAAAACCAGACTTAAATAAACGAAGGAAAGTTTATAAGAACCCCTTAACTGGAAAAAAACAGCGAAGGAAAACTGCATGAAAGTTTAATATGAAGCATGTGATACACAGGGGCTCGTTTTACAGGTACACGGTTTCGCCTCAGATGGTTGTTGTCCCCAGCAAAATTTCGAAAATTATTTTTCTGCTAAGCTGCGTTTCCTTCAAAACCTCACGGCAGTGGTTTCTGTTGCAGAAACGCTCGGCAGCTTTTGGCAGGTTAAGAGCTGCACTTCTCCGTGCTGCAGGTCTCTCTCACTGCCCACGCTTCCACACGATGCTAATTTTGGTGTCTGACTTGTTTAGTTATTTCAGCTCCAGTAATGTGGTTGCAAAATATTTACCTTTCACAGGAGAATCTGGATTATTTTGTTTAGAGACCGATGCGCTCTTCAAAATGTTTGTTTATGGGCAAGTATGTTGAAAAGGGCAAAACAAAAGATCCCTCTTCTCAACCACCACACTTAAACCAGATTCTAATAGCTAAACCCCAGTTTGCTATAGAGATTGTGTAAGCCTGAGGGGGAAAAAAAAAATAAATATTTAAAACAAGCAGTTTAAATATATATGCTAAATTATCTCAAACTGCCTTCAGCATGTTGGTAGTTTGGTAATAATTATAACCATCACTGTTCTGCTGTTCAGATCATCACTAAAGAAACCTTCATGACAATTGCGGGGTTTTTTTTTATCAAATAAAGGGCATGGGATTAGTGACATGTTTTTCTCTATGGAATAACGGGTTTCCAAAATTATTTTGTTTCGCAGCCGTGGAAAAGATCACTGGAAAAACAAGCCCCAAAATAACAAGAGATCGTTTAAACTTCTCTTAGTTGCTTTTCATTTTCAAGAAAAGCTGAATAAACAGCGTCAGCCCCGCCTGAGAGAGCAGAAAGCAGGTTTGAAATGAAAGAGGCATGCAAAGGGAAAAGAGGAGAGGGTTTTTTTCTCTATTTATTATTTTCTTTCCTTTTCAAGTACTTAACGTTCTCCTTTACAAAAGAAGAGCTGCGTGTAGCCCAGGGAGTACTTTATTTATCATGTACAGAAGAAACAAATCAGATTTAAAATTAACCTCCAGTCGTGCTGGGAATAGATCGGACCAAATGTTGGGGGAATTCCTTTATTTGCGCCTTCTGATATTTTTGTCCAATTCTGCTGTTTAACCATCACCCGTTGTACTGCCAAAGAAGGAAACGGTCCCTTTCGGTGACAAGCTCTGATGAAATTATTTTCTTTAAAAAGAAAGAGAAGAAGAGAAAGATGGACTAAGGAACTTGGGGCAACAAAGCTTTACAAGTAGAGAAGAAAGACTAGGGTAAAATACGACACATTTATCTATCAATTGCTAGACAAGACAAAGAAGGCTTAACAACAGTTTGAAAAGAGTGGCCTGTGAATGGTTACTATTCAATTTGTATTTTATTCCCCGCTGGTCATGGAATTGAGATCAGAAGAAAAAGTGAAAACACATGGCTGAGGTCAGTAGGATCAGAGAACCACCACATACAGCAAAGGGAAGGAAAAGCAATGGGAACTTGTGTGAAGAAATGGATTATATAAACAGAGCTTACCATCGCCTGCACCCCATTATCCTATAATTTACACTGCATGGGAGCATAGAAATATATTAAACTAGTGATAGGTTTCACCGTTGCTTTATGCCAATCAATTCCATTATATACTTTCAGACATGTTTAGAATTCTTGGACTAATGTGTTTATTTTAAATATCACAGGGAAATTATGACATCACCAGCAAATAATGCTGGGGAAGGTTGCTTTCCTTTTGAAGTATGCTGCAGTGAAACATGATTTTAATTACATAATCACTTTTAAACAGTAATTATATAATAAACGAGGGGGATTAAGCGGGAAGTATATAGTACATTAAAAATTGCTTAGGTCCTGGAAAAACAAACCGAACACAGAAATGTTCGGTCACGAAGATCTCTTGCTAAGTTCGGGCTATCGCGTTCATTCGCGTTTTGTCCGAGGCGACAAAAAGATGTCCCCTCCGACAGCAGCCGACGTTTGCTCCCCGTGTTTCCCCGGAGAACACAAATCCGGCGCTGGTTTCTCACGCCGCCGCCGCCTTAGCCTGGCGGGACGGCGACGCTTGAGCCAGCCGTCACCGGGGAGGGGCCGCCGCCCTCCGGATCCGTCCTCTCGCCGCACGGGAGAGCCAGGCGGGGACAAATCTGTTTTTTTATAAGGGGAATTAGTCGCTGTCCCTCCGCCCGCCGGGTTCCGCACTGGCAGGCGGTGGCGCGGGGGGCTCCTCTGCCCCCTCGTTGCCCCGCGGCCGGGAGCGCCGCTCGGGGCTTTAAACCGAGACCAGGCTGGGGCTTAATTTTGCATCCTCAGGCTGTGCACGGTGGCCCGACGCGCCGGCCTAACCCCAGTCCCCGAGCCTGGGGAAGTCCCTGCGGCCCTCCTGGACCTGTCCCACTGTGCTGCGCTGTCCTCCGGAGAGACGGGGGAGAGGAGGTTTTGTTTCACTTTTTGGTTTGGTTGTTTGGGAGGGTTGTTTCCGATCTTGTTTCGTTTTTGTTGTTGTTGTGTGGTTTTTTTGTTTGTTTGTTTTTGTTTTCCCCCTTTATGTTTTTCAGTTGTTGGTTTGCTTGTTTCTTTGGGTTGCATTTTTTTTGTTCTGTTTGGGTTTTCTTAAGGGCTAGACTGGAGCGAGGAGGAGAGGATCCCTTCCTCTACTCCGTATGCCCCCTCGGGGCTGCCATTGCCTTTGCACTCTGTCCCCTCAGATGTCTGCCGGCCTCTATCCCCCAGCCCTCCCCGACCAAGCCAGACACCACTGCTGCCAGGGAGTGGCTGGCCCCGGAACCCCATCAAGAGGACCGGAACCCCCAGCGTGCAAGAGGGACCATGTTCACACAGCGGGTGCTCATGCACTGCCCAGAGGACAAATCCCTGGGAGCAGTGGAGGGATCCTCAAACCAGAATGAATTTCAGACCCAGCTAACCCAGTTCAAGAGCCTCTGCTTGCAGCATCAGGAGTGCCATTTCCCCCTTAGTTTCCAGTGGTTTAGTGGGAATCAGCTTGGCTTTCTGGAGACATCAAACTCAGCCCTTGCTATGCTGTCAGTGAGCTGCTCTCAACACTTACCCCATAGGTTGTTCAGATCAAGGGTATGTCTGGTTTTTGGGTCTGCACTGTGTGTTTTCTAAGCATCGGAACACCTTATTTTCTGGGAGATAAAGAGGAAGCATGGCAACACAGCTGCCCTGCATTTAGCAATGGCTTGGACCATTCAATGGACCTTCATGCTGGACTGAACCTGGAGATATTCTTCGTCTAGGTGTGCTTCTAGCAAGTCCACTGCTCAGAGGACACCCCTGCAAGTGTAGACAGGTCTTGTAAAGAGCTGGCATATGGAGAAGCAAGCACCAGCATTCTGTTTGGTGCGGCTTGACCTGGTCCCTTTCTGGAGGGAACAAAGTGGACTGACACCCACGAACCAGGCAGCTCCATGCTTTAGTCCAGAAAGCCTCATGTCCCTTTATCTCCAGCCAATCTAGCAGGCTTTTATTTTGACCCTCAAGTCCAGGGTCACTCTTTCTGGGAGCTGCAACTCCAACACACATCCACATGCCCAGCCTGGAAAACTCAAAATCAGGAGACTGTTTGCTGATGGCATCTAAAGCCAAACCATGTATGGAACCTCATCAGGTGGCTCTGGTCCTGGGCAGGCCAGCTGGATCCCCACAGTTCCCTGGAAAACAGCCCAAAACCCGTGGGTTATCTCCAGAAAGGCAGTTTACATGCACATGCAAATGCTAACCACATACCCAAGGGGCTGTCCCAAAGAGAGTCATTTCCCCAGATGCTAGCTGTGTGGTCATGGACTCTCAGGAATATAATTTTTGCATATGAAAACATTTATTTTTTTTTCTCCAGATGTCATAGTAATTAAGGCGGAAGGATGCACTTTGTTAAATGTGTGAGAGAGATTGTGGTGCCTCACAAGTCTACAGGAGTCCCTGCAAGACCAAGTACCAGATGGCAGGGATGGGGCTCTGATGGGGGCATGTGGGTGTATGAAACAGGACTCAGCAAAAGTCTTGCAAGAATCTATCACAAGAGAGAAACTCATCACAAAGAGAGGGAGAGAAGATGGCAGGGTCAGATTTGTGGTCAAGGAAGGAAGCTCCAAAGTTGTCTAATCAGTGTTTTGCACTAGCCAAAGCTTAAGTGGAACATAGGTTTTTGATCAGAAATTAACCTGTTTTCTGTGCTCATCATGGTATAATGCCAGCTGTGTCATTGCCAGAAGTCCTGTTTTCTAATCTCATGGGGGAGAGCTAAATATGAACCAAGAGGAGTGTGGAGTATCTGCCAGAAACAAAATAGTCTTGAGTCTGAAGTGTCACTCAGTGACATCTATAAACCAGAGGCATCAAGGGGAAGGAAAGAGGGAGATGTCAGGACCTAAAGGGCAACAACATTATAAGAGGGCTTGAAGCACCCAGAAGTCTATTTTTCACTGTGCTGTGTGGAACTTTTTAAGAAAGAAGCCCTCAGAGCTCATAAAGGTTAGTGAGTTAAAACACAAAGGGGTGAATTCATGCTTAGATCACAACAGGACAGCCCGTGGGGTTTGTCCCTGCAGTAACTTCCTAAAATGCAGGCTGTTGAAGGCTATGAGGTTGCAAGGCATTATGACTCTCAGCTCAATTGGCTCTCACGCTTTTTCTTCTCCCATTCTGGCACATTTTACTCACTGTATAAACCAGATTGTTTTGGAACATCTCAATTACAATAGTAGTACAAGAATTCATACTTACATAGCTTATTTCATGCAAGCACTTCAGAGCCCTGTGCTGACATGATTAGGTCTGCAAAATAGTCTTGGACTGATGCAGCAGTTTGCTTCATATTTAGTAAAATCTTTGTGGACATTTGGACCAACAGATGGAAAGACATGACAAAATAATTTAAATAGTTTCCCCAGTGGAAATTCTTCCCTAAACACAGTGTGTTGCAAAAATTTCACTGGCAATTTGAAAGGCAAAGGAAACTGAGACGAGAACTACACTGGAAAACTCTCAGGGTATGATATAATAAATGCAACTCACTGGGCTGGAAATTCTTGGTTTGATTGAATATAGGTTTATATCAGACTTCTTTAAATATAATAGGAATTTTATAGTTTGCAGTGAAATTATGACATGTCCTTCCATCTTTTTTTTTTTTTNTGAGCTAAAAATGCTGTTGCTGGAACAAGTATCTGGCAAAAATGTGATAGAAATATTTGGTGTTCTCTACCCTCTCTAAAGGCTCTTCTTACCTGCCAAGCTTCATTCTTTTTTTGTCTGGACTGCATGTCATAGTCTGTGCCTCTCCTGGTTTTTTTTCTGCGATAGAGTTTTCTTCTTAGTAGCTGCTATAGTGCTGTGTTTTGAATTGAGTATGAGAATAATGTTGATAATACATTGATGTTGATGTTGAGTAGTGCTTATCCTAAATCAGCTTCTCAGTTTCCCATGCTCTGCAAGTGAGGATGTGAATGAGAAGCTGGGAGGAAGCATGGCTAGGGCAGATGACCCCAACCAGCCAGAGATATTACATACCACAAAAATACTTCATGCCCAGAACATAAAGCGGGGAGAGTTCTCTGGAGAGGGGCTCATCACTGCTCAGGAGCAGGCTGGGTATGTTAGTGGGTAGTGAGCAGTTGTACTGTGCATCACTTTTTTCTCTCTCTCCTATTGATTACTATTTGTAGTAGTAATACTACTACTACATTGTTATTATTGTTTGATTCTTGTTTTGTTTATTGTACTGTTCTCATCTCAACCCATGAAGCTGTTGTGGCTTAAGCCCAGTTGAACATTAAATACCATACAGCTGCTTGCTGAACTCTCCCCTCTACCCTCACCACCCTGGTGGAATGGGAAGGAGAATCAAAGTAAAACTTGTGAGTTAAGAACAGTTCAATAATTGAAAATAAAGTAAAATACAGTAGATAATCATAAATTATAATAATAATGATAATAAAAAGGGAAAATAAACAATGCACAATAAAATTGCCCTTCCTGAACTCAGATCAGCCCTCCTTTGGTCAGTTCAGGTCACCTGTCCAGGCTATGCTGCCTCCCAGTACCTCCTCACTGTCAGAGCACAAGACAAGAAAAAGGTCCTTGAATTAAGATAAACACAACTTAGCAAAAAACCAAAACATCAGGATATTTTCAACACCATTCTCATTCTGAGTTGAAAGCACATCATTGTAAGAGCCACTGAGGAGAAATTAACTCTACACTAGCTAAAACCAGGACAGAGGTTTACCTCTTTTTTTTCTGGTTCTCCTCCCCACTAGGGAGGAGGGAGGGAAGGAAGGGGGAAATGGGTGAGCAGTTTATGTGGTATTTCTTTGCCAGATGGGGTTAATCAATGACAGTCCCCAAAGCTCTTTCTCTGACAGGTATGAGATATCTGTCTCTGAGACAGGACACATCTCCAACACACACAATGATGATAATGCATTGGCTATCTTGCATTCATAATACACAGGCAGTGGAACAGAGGCTCAGTATGGCCTAGAACACCCAAGATCATCCTCTGAGAACCAAGAGGCAGGTTCCAGTTGGTGTTGGTGCAAAGGTGCTTTTCACATGAACCTTGGCAGAATCACAGAGAAGAGAACCTGGGCAGAAATTTCAGGTGTCCTTGCTTGAGAAATCAAAAAGTTGCACAATGCACCTCTTGCAGTTGATGGAAAGACTTGAGTACATTTATGAACTCTGTGGCCTACTGTCAGACTTGCAAAGACATGGAAATGAAGGAGGACAGATAGAAGTTTAGGTAGCAGTAAGGGAGCACTGATTTTCTCAAGTGCAGTCTAGCAATGAGAGATTGCAAGGTGCTGAGCTTGAAGGAAGAGCAGATCAAGTAAATGTAATGACTATTCCTTCTACTGTGATGTTTGATGAAATCTACTGTTTCAAGACTGTTGATCAATGTAAAAGAATCAGCCAGACCAAAAAAGTCAAAAGAAGGACCTGGGAAATATTTTTTCCTTCTCAAAACACAGCGCATTTAAAACATCTTCTTGATAGTCACAGATATCCATTAATTCATGAAAAACTGCTTGACAAGTTTCACAAAGCACAGGGAAGCAAGTCTGTAACTTCATCGGTGTGTCTAGCATATAAAAGCTACCAGAGGAGCACTGATTCCATTTCAGTACTGGTCTTCTACCAGAGATAAGCCTATCCATTCTTAAGGTCTTTTGTGTAAAAGAAAACAGAAGACAACAAGTGAGAGTGCGTGCTTGTCTAAATAGAAATTATCCAGATGTAAGCTAGGGCCTGGAATCTGCACTAGATCTTATGTAGATAATTAGTATTTTGATGTGGTTCTTTTAACCTTGTAGTGTATAGGAAATGGTTTGAGAAAAATTGGAAGAGCCATTTTGCACCGCCATGAAGACATGCACATGAAGGATTGTCTGGAGTTTTTGCTTCAGGAATGCCACTGGAAACAATGAACTTCCTTTGCAGATGAGACTTAGGAACTCTTCATCTCTGATTTTGGAGCAGACAATTTGCTGCCTGTGATTTTATAGATACAAAGGTGGAGAAAGAAAGCTGTGCTTTGACTGAAACAATACCCTCCTCAAATTCCAGACACATACTTCTTTGTCTGTATTCAGACACAATTGACAGTGAAAATGGCTGTTGATATTTCACTTTAGTAAAGCAATCTAATTTTACCTAGGCTTAAGATATTTAACTATGAATTTTTCCACTACTCCTAAGACTGGAACAGGATAAAACTTTGCCCAAACATGATCAAAGTAAATATTCACCAGAGAAATACATTTTGTGAGGCCTAGACATCTTTTAGTAGAGAATTGTAAATTATATCCAAGCATCAGTTTTTTTCCTTCAAGGAGTCTGAGTGAATCTGGAGTTCCATATGGCTCAAAGCCTTGATCTATGAAGTGTGATCATTTCCAACAACATTGAACAAATTTTAAATAACATGCATACTAGGAAGTTTTAAGTATGTGGAAGCACAATGTTTTTTTGCAGGGAGAGCATGGAGTTCCATGCTGGAATGTTCCTCTTGCTCTGGTCACCACAAAATCCATAGGAGGATGCACACATAAGGATGTGCACCTTTAGTTATTTGCACCTTCCACGTACAGCTTTTGGCCTTTTTTGAGTCTGTGATACCAAGAAGAAACTTCCACTGGAGCAGTCAAACCCACATGTAGTCTTGCATCCTGCTCAAGTACCTTTCTTAGTCACCATTCGCAAGTGCTTTAAAATATCATAGAAACCTAAAGGTCTGTGGGCCACAAATTGATCGAGAAAATTAATTGGTCACCTCAGACCTGTTACCAAAATTCTAGATAAAATCACAGAGCACACTTAACCGGGCATTAAAGACCATGCTAGATCATCCCTATTAGATTTCTCTTCATAGATGCATGTTGTTCTAGAGGAATAAAGCTTGTGTTTAAGGAATGGCCTTCTGCCTTTGAAACCTTCTCAGAGGAATTGTCTTTTCTTATTGTAATCTGAAGACAGGTTTCTCATTATTTCCCAGATGAATCTTTTTCAGACTGTTTCTATATCCTCCTCCTTGCTGTTGGCTGGCCTGGGCCCTCAGCCAGAATTAGACCAATGCCAATCCCATCATTTGTGCATTATTTAATTCCAGTTATCTCTGCAATTGTTCTTTTATGTGGCGTGGTTAGAATCAGACCGATGAAGACAGAAATACTGTATTCTTATGGTGTGTTAACTGCATTGCTATTTTCCCCACAGCACCAAGCCTGTTGACCCAACAGCATTTGAGAGAGGTATGCCAGCTTTCCTCCTCACTTTGTTGTGTCTTGCTTTTCTACAGCACACTGAAAGTAACTATGCTTATGTGGTGCTCAGACAGAACATTTTTTCCTAAGTGCACTTGTGATGACTTTTTGAAGCTTCAGAAACCAGGTCCTTGAGTAGGATCTGGACCAATTGACCTGATCAGTGCTGGTTCTTAAAACATAATGAAAACCTTTTCAGTATGCTGTCCTGAATCTGTACAATCACTAACTCTGCCTTGGATTTAGAAGACCTCCATGGAAGGTCAGACAAAGTTATTTAAGTAACATCTCCATCTCTCAGGGGAAGACAATCCAACATGTTGCATTTGAAGCAGATCATGTTGTTGGTATCTTACAGATAAATAGCACTTACTGCACCAATATCACACAGCAGGGCAAAATCATAATAAAGGACACACAGTGAAAACAAATGTATTTAAACATAACCACATGTTCTGTGATTTCACAGAACTATGCTTTCCAAGTAATAATATTATTTGTGAAACACCTCCCCTGGCAAATTTTGCTGGGCCATGCAAATACTGCAATAAAAATGTCATTTGGAATGTTATGTAAAATCATTCATGTAAAACTCCAAATGAGAAAAGCAAATAAAGGAACCTGAGATGCAGAAAATAAGGCTGGATACCAATGAAACACACTAAATCAAAAGGGATCTACATAGAAAACATCTGGGGAAGGAAAAGGTATATAGCTGCCTAGAAGAATAGTGTGGAAACATAGAAGAAGCAGGGAAGTGGTGATGAGTGCTAGCAGTTTCATGCAAGAAGACAGATTGTTAAATATTATTTTACTACCATAAGAAAGACAGTCTGTATGAAGAAATAAACAAGGAATCTGGCAGTGGCAAGGCCCACATCCTCAAGTATACTAGCCCGGATGATCTGCTTCGAGCCAATGCTCTGCCAGGTCTGTGTTTGAGTGTGTGTTATAGTTTCAGAATCTAATGGAATTTTTCTTTCCCCACCACCAGAATGAGGGGTGAATTGGCCTACCTTAGTCCATTTGCCTCTAACAAAAGAAGCAAGATGACCGGTGGGGAGGAAGCAGACACGCTGGTGTGGCAGTTGGCAGCGGAGAGAGAAGGAGAAACCTCCCTGAGTTTGGTTTCTTTCTTTGCCTTTCCTGCCATTTCCTTTTTCCACCCCTGGATTTACGGAGCCTTTTTGGATTTTTTTTTTTTTTTTTTGACTTTGCCTGAGAGAGAGAGGACAACATCACTAACCGGGGAGGGGGCCCTTGCATCAGGCTTTTCTGAGGGAGCCCAGCGGCGGCCAGCCCAGACGTGAGGGAACTTTACATCGGAAGCTCCAACCCAGAGGNGGGGGGGTGTTTGGTTCAGGGGTTTTTATTCGTTCAGTCTTTGTTGTTTTGTTTTTCTCTTGAATATACATATACATATATATATATCTCATAGCTAGGAACTGTTATCCGTCCATTTATCATATCTTAATTTAAATTTGTTTTGAAATTAAAGGAGACTTGTCTCTCTGTTTTAGTTATAAATTTTCTAAGTTCTCTAAACTTAAATAGTGTGTCTTCCTCCTCCTTTGAGTTGCCACTTGCCTGAGCAGCTGGGACCACATAGGGTTCGGGGGTTCTCTCTCCCCATCTGCAGGACAGAGAACAGATTTTGGCAAAAATCCACAATATACATCTACAGTATATTGATGACATTGGCCATGGCCATGGGTGACCCATGGAGAACTTGCCGGTGAGCTGCAGGAATTATCTATTGAACGGTGCTAACTATAGCTTTCCTTCTAGCTTTCATGTGGAAAAAGGCAGCTGTACAAAATATTCTTCTAATTCCTACACTCACTGACAAGGCAGACAACTGATTTAAACTTTGTGTAGACCTTACAAGAGCCTAAGTGCTGTAGGGATGTTCATCTAGGACAACTCTGCCTATTGAAATACACCCTCAGCACTGGACTCCTGTCTGACACTGGACACCGATTTCAACATGGACTCTTGGTTTCTCAGTATCTCAGATACTTTCAAAAATAGGCCCTTCCACCAAATCCAGTTAGAATTTTTCTGTAGAATGCTGAAACTGAGAGGTCAGAGAAGTGGTCTAGCTGTGAGTGGGAAGATGTAAGGGGAGAAAGATTCCTTGCAACAGCTCTGTCCCATTTACCCCACACCTTCAAAAGGCAGTGTGATCTCTGAGAGGCTTTCTTCTTACCTGATCTAGCTACCAGGATTTTCTTGGGCAACTAATAATTGTCAACTTTTTCATATTCCAAGGAATTTTTTTTTTCTATTCACACACCTAACAGTGTGACATTTTAGTGACCTAACAATGATACTGATTCTGGAAAGAGGACTCTTTCTTACCAGTTTACTCATCTTCCCTGTTTCTGCCATGGGGAAGCCAAAGGACTTTACAATTCTGGTTCTATAAAATGATAAATCAGTTATTGCTGGTCCTAAAGTAATGCATCCACCTCTTAAAATTTTGAAGGCTCTTTGTGAGTTAAGAACTGCAAGAAAAAGATTCTAGCTACACATGCATTGATTTTTGTGCCATACAGTTGTTGATATAGATTGTTATATGTGTGCAGGCTTCTTAGTCTTTGTTTTCACTCCCTACCAGTTGGAAAACATCCACAACAGCAATTGGTCAGTGGAGGTGTTCAGGCTAATGATAGGTAGATGTAAAAAAGGATGACTTTATGATTGGGCTTGCTCAGTGTAAAGCTGCTATTTTTTCTATGGTATTTACCACTGATTTAAAGGTATCAAGATATTTGAAGTTAGGTCATACATGTGACATGTTCACCTGTAAAGCAGACCAAGTCCTTGCACTCATGGAAAGGAAAGCAAGAGAGTAGTGCAAAAACTACTGTGTGATGATGAGATGGACAATTGAGTGGATTAAAAAAGGAAGGAGAAGAACAGCTGAGTTACAAGCACTTGGAAAAAGCTCTTCTTGAGAACCAGTGACTGAGTCAAGAAATCTCACATAGCAGAATGGCTGTGAAGGTCTTAGAAAATGTGCATCTCTGTTCTTCTAATAATACAATCTATACTAAAGGGTTACAGCTTGATGTTATTTTTGCTGTGCTAGGTTTACAATTGGTCTTTTGCCTCATTTATCACAGAAGTTGTAAGGTATGCAAGGAATAAGGCAGAAGAGTTAAATGGTCTCAAGGTTACGGTAGTTGAAAAACTCTTGTAGCATTGCGGTTTGTTTCTGTCCCCAAAATATTTCTGTTATACTAGTAAAATCTCTTGAATGAAGTGACACAAACTTGTGGTTTGTACAGCAAGCCAGAAGCAGAGACCTAGCTCACAGAAATGAGAGGAGGATCAAAAGCAAAGAATAGGACTGAAAGCAGCCTGCGTGTCCAGAGGGAGCCTCTCACACAGACATCATTTTGGCATCAAGCATCTGGCTCTATGGCTCTGTTTGAGTCAGGGTCTGCTTCCTGTCAGCACAGCAGTCAGCGCCTGCTGCCTGCAGGGTGAGGCGTCCCAGCCAGGCAGTCACTTGTTTCCACAGCAGCATTAGGTTCCCCTACCCAGGCACATGTCTGAACCTGGGTATGACCCCATGGCAGGTTGGGTCAGTCTGACAGAATTTCTGCTGTAATAGGGATATTGCCTGTAACAGGAAAAGAGAAAAAAGGACTACGTGTTAAGAGCAGAAAAGTACAAGAAATCCAAAGAAGTAATGAAGTCAGAACTAAGCAAACAAGCAATCATTTATAGGCCACAAAATAAGTGCTAAGCTGCCAAACCAAAGAGGCCCTTCAGAGTTGCCTAACAGGAAAACCAGCAAGGAAAACAACGTATATTACTGCCACAAAATGCCTTAGAGCTAGAAAAAAGAAGTCAGAAATCCCTCAATGATTAAAAAACCACAGAAACACCAAGAAAAAATAGCTGGAACACTTTTCAAACAGTCAAAAGTGAGAAGAGATGTAAGTAAACAGCCATGCTTATGGTACTATATGACAAGACTTAAACCATAAGAAACCACTGCTTTTTTTCCTATTTCTGCCACATTTTGCCACACTGTTAAGATACTAATTAATCTTAGGCAAAGGAGTGCTATTTCGCAGTTTTATTTGTCATAGAATCATAGAATATGCTGAATTGGAAGGGACCTATCAGGACCAGTGGGTCCAGTCCTGGCCCTACACAGGACACTCTAAGAATCACACCATGTGCCTGAATGCATTGTCCAAATGCTTCTTGAATTCTGACATGTTTGGTGTTGTGACTACCTCCCCAGGGAGCCTATTCCAGTGCCCAGCTGTCCTTGAATGAAAAACCTTTTCTTGATATCCAACCTAAACTTTCCCTGACACAGCTTCAAGCTGGTTCCTTGAGTCCTGTCACTGGTCATAAGAGTGAAGAGATTGCTACTTGCCCCTCCACTTCAATTCATGAGGATGTTGAAGACCATAATGAGGTCTCCCCTCATCTTCTCCAGGCTGAACAAACCACATGACTACAGCCAGTACTCAAAAGGCTTCCCTTCTGAACCCTTCACCTTCCTCATGGCCCTCCTTTGGATCCGTTCTAATAGCCTACGATCTTCTTTCTATTGCACTGCCCAAAACTGCCCACAATATTCCAGGTGAGGCTGCCCCAGTGCAGAGCAGAGCAGTACAATCCCCTCCCTCGCCCAGCTGGTGATGCTCCCCAGGATTGGCCCTCCTGGCTGCCAGGGAACTGCTGACTCAGATTCAACTTTCCCTCAACCAGAATCCCCAGGTCCTTTTCTGAAGTGCTGCTTTCCAACCTCTCATTGCCTAGTCTGTCCATAAATCCAAGGGTTGCCCCATCTCAAGTGCAGAATCCAGCACTTTCCTTTGTTGAACTCCATACAGTTGGTGATTGTCCATCTCTCTAGAGTGTTGAGGTCTCTTTGCAGAGGCTCTCTGACCTCAGGGGAGTTGACAACTCCTCCCAATTTATTGTCATCAACAAACTTATTTAGCATTCCTTTGAGTCCTGCATCTATGTTGTTAATGATGTTGATGAGAACTGGGCTGAAGTTGAGATCCTGTGGAACTCCATTAGTGACTGGATCCAAGCCTGAATTTACTCCATCCACTATAAATCTTTGTGCCTGACCTGTGAGCCAACTGCTCACCTATCACATAACATGGTTATCCAGCTGCATGCTGAACACTTTGTCAAAAGAATACTGTGAAAGACTGTATCAATCGCTACTTCTGTCCTTTCTTCTGTCCCTCTCTTCTATGCTTTTACCTTCTTGGATGTTGAAGCTCATGTTACTTAATCTTTTCTTTCTGAGCAAATGCAGAGAAAAAATAGTTGGAGATACTCTAATAAATAGGTCAGCTGTAGAATACAAACAATCTAGTGAAACACAAGAGAGGGAAGCAAGAATTACAGACCAAGTGCATCTAGCAAGGAGGAGTTCACAACATGGTTTCAAGTAAATACTGTGAGATGTCTTTTTATTCTATGATGTTTGAAATTGTAGCAATCATAGATTAATGGAAGCCAAGAAACTTGAGCACATCTTTTATTCCAGCAACTTATTTCGTGAAGGATTTTTAGTGATGGGTTACATATACATCTGTAAATTTAGGTGTTCAACCTTTTGTCATTGATTTTTAGGTTTTTTTAGGAACTGGACATCCCTGATCTTTTGAAAATCACAACTTTCCCTTTACTTTCATTACAATACTTGGTTCAATCACCAATGCATCCCTCTCTTTTGTCCCTCAGCAATACCATAGCACTAACCATAGCAGTAATAATAACAATAATAGTAATAGTAAATAGTGTCATGGACTTAATGGAGCATTTGATAATTTGAATCATGAAGTGCTTTGCCTTTATTTTTCACAATAAACAGAAATAGATTACTGTAGGTATGTTTTGCCCCAGAGGCAATGGAGAGAGATGCATTGGGGTCACAGAGGAACAGAGTGGGCAAAGCACTTCTGCTGCTCATAAGGACACCCTCAACATCACTCACAAGTAGAGTACAAGGTCCAGTTGCCAGGTTCCATCTGCTGTATATTGAGTTTGATTCATGCCATGACATTTGTAATCAACAGACTGTCCAGATCCTATAGTCATCCTGGTTTAAATGTCAAGGTCAGGTTGACAGGGGAAGTAAATTGACAGCAGCTGAGATCTGCAAAAATAAGAAGCTTTTGTTGGTGTCAGGACAGTAGTTCTTTAAGGTTTTAGTCCTCCGTCATCCAGAAATGGGAACAGTATTCACTTTATCACTCAAATATTTACTGGTACACAGAAAAACGTTCTTGACATTTGTATTTTCAAATATAATAGATTTTTATCTTGTCTATATCGTTAAGACAGTGGAATGATAATCCTTTGTCCATGAAGTTTGTAAGAGCTCAACAGTGACAGAAGAAGGCACTACAGATCCTTCACAGGAGTTTTTGTGGTATATAATTGCAGTCTAAACTTGAAAACTTTTATTCACCAGGGTTAAATCCACATGAAATTAGACAAGCATTCTTGGTAAAATAAACCATTGGTTCCTATGCAATTGGCTAATAGATACTTTGAAAGTTTATTTTCCTGTGAGATGGCAGTCTACTTCCTGTATAGCCATCAACAAAGCATATGTTTCCTGACTAAAACCACCTGTGTGGATGGTCAGTTCTCTCTCCAGCAAGTTCCAGCTCTTATGTCAAGGTGTTTTCCAACAGCTTATGCATGCTCACTGCTGAAGGGCAGTTTTTGCGAACAAAGGTGCCATTTTTTTTTTTCAGAAATGCTCTTAAAAACACTGCTGTGTGAGTATTGCTATGACACTGACCCTTTCTTTATATTATGAACTCCAGTTAAATCAGAGAACCACCTGTGAAATCTGGTGTATTGTGGTACAGGTCACAGTATCAGAGCTCATTTCCCACAGTGCTAAGGCAATTAAGAGAATTCAACTTTGTTACATATTTCAGTTGCACTAAAATGAATTGTATAGTGTTGAATTATTGTTTTCCCCTTGGTTTAAACCAGGTTTCTTCCCTCCCCCTCTCCAAGATATTATGTCTATTATATTATGGCCTTCGCTAAAGCAGCGAAACTGCTTCTGAAATCTTAAATTATTATTATGTGAGTGCCAAAAAATGGGACTAACTGACAATATAAACCTCAATGAAAAGCATATTGTAAAACAAAGTTGTTTTTCATGTATCTAACAGAGAACATTACACATCTACAAAAAATAAACATTTGGACTGCTATTTGAGAATATATTAATTACTGCCATACATACAACTGTACTTCTTCCAGCTGTTGTACATTTAAATTGCGTATTTTCATCTTTTTGATTTTTGTAATTTTTTGTAAGTTTGACAGGGTATGATCATATCCATTTAGGAATGTAAGCCAGGGTTCCCTATATCTGAAATTTGATTAACACTATGTTGGGGACCTTGAAGAGAATAATTAGACCAAGACTGTCTCAATTGTGGGGAGCAAGAGCTGGGCAACTGCATTTCTAAGTGTTTGGCTAAAGAGGTGATTGATTTTCCTGTCTTCTCTGCCTATCCATTTGATATGGAGCTGGAGTCTGTTGTGAATCCCATCCTTTTTGCTATATCAGTACCTTGTCCCAAAGCCAACAGGACTTTCAAGTCCATCAGGTTTGCAAACTTCATCTGTGTGTGTGTAGATGGAATACTGATGAGTTCAGCATGAACTTTGAAAAGGCCAGTGCTGATTAGTGTTTATTTATCGACTGCTTGATGGTTTCTCAGCAGCACTTGTGAAACATGTTGGATACTTTTTCTAGTCAGAGCTGCTTTCTGTACAGCAATTCACTGGACTTTGAATGCGTAGATCTAGGACTGAGACACTTGACAAGATGCATCACATGTAATTAGACTCAATTATTAAAAAATAGACCTTCTGACTTAATCAGAAAATACTACAACCTAGTGAAATTCAGCTAAACTGCAATGGACTTGACATAATCTTCATATCTGCACAGCTAAAGATATGTTTATTCTATCAAATAATGTGGCTTAGCAAGATTTAAAGTTTGATGACATTGACAATTTGACATAATTTTGCAGGCAGATATTCGCCACTGAATGGAAGAGGAAGTCTCCTGTTCTTCTCCTAACCTGGTGATGGAATGAGAATCACAATGGTTCTGTGACTCCTTTGTCCTCAGGCCATCAGGCATCTCTCTAATTTGTGGATGGTGCAGAGCAAATTTAGCAAGTCAGGCAACCTAGTTCAGCTAAATATAGTCCACATTACTTGCTGGAAATACTGCCTGTGCTCCAGTTATCTTCAGTGTTCTTAACAGATTTCTGAGTCCTTCAGGATTTGCTTCAGCTTAAAACTCTGTAATTAATTAAATATGTTGATTACAATTTAAAAAAATTGTGTTGTGCTGTAATTACTTATCCTTCTGTGGTTTTACTGAGAAAGACGTGCTATTCTTAGGTAGGGCTGTGCAATCAACACATGAAGAAATGTGTGACACATATAAGTGACATTTTTTGGCTTTTCAGCCATGAACACTGACTGATTTGTTCATTCCTATCTTACAGATGAAATTTCTATATCAAAGCCAAATCCCAATGTCCTGAGTAAAAAGTCTCACCAATTGCATGGCTGTAACAGAAATGAGGAATTACCAGATTTTTTAGATTAAGATCTTACTTTCTTGGATGCTCTTTTAATGTGCTCATTAGTCAGTCTACATGCTGAACCCGAAGATATCTGAAGCAGCATTTCACAGACAACTTTCTGCCTTGTAGGAAGTTGAGAGTATCTTCTCCCAGCATAGTGCATGTCTTATTAAAGAACCACAAAGGGGAGATTTGAAGACATTTTCTGCCTTTCTCCCTTTCAGCACGTCATACAGGGTTTCAGGAAACCAAGAATGGGCAGAAAAGAAGGTGTTGGGGTTCTTGGATGTAAAATGATCTGAGAGCAGAGAAGCAAGTGGTGGAAATCACCCCAGAGATTGCATTTTCAAAGGACAGCTCGTACACGTTTTAAGGAAAGTTTATAGGATGCGAAGGTTCCACCAATACTTGACAGTTCTCACATTAAAAACTGATAAATCAGTTCAGTTTTTGGAGAATTCATCACTTCTCTTTGGAGTTTATTCCAATGGCTGGTTGTTCTTACTGTGAAAAATTTTCCTCTTTTGTCTAATCAGAACCTTCTGTTATGGGTTAACCTTGGCTGGACACCAGGTGCCCACCAAAGTGCTCTATCACTCCCCTTCCCAGCTGGATAGGGGAGAGACAATAAGATGGAAAATTTCTTGGAGGTTGAGATCAGGCAAAAGCAAAAAGTTGGAAGCAAAAACAAAAGTTAGTGTGTGCACAAGCAAAGGGGAAAATAACAAGGCTTATTCCCTACTTCTCATCAGCAAGCAGTGTTTGGCCACTTTCTGGGAAGGAGATCTTCAGCACACATAGCAGTTTGTCAGCAGGCAGATGTTGCAAACAATGAATGCTCCCCCTTCTGCCCCTTTCCTTAGCTTTTGTATGTCAGCTGACATCATATGGTATGGAATATCCCTTTGGTTATTTTGGGTCAACTGGCCTACTAGTGTTCCTTTCCACAGTCTTGCCCTCAGCTAGTGGGTGAAAATGCTGTTCCAGCACTGCTTAGCAGGAGCCAAAACACTGGTGTGTTAGCAACACCTTTCTAGCTACCAATGCAAAGCACAGCTCTGTGAGGGCTGCTGTGGGGAAATTAACTGTATCTCAGTCAGACCCAGTACATCTCCACAATTTTTAACCATTACCTCTCTTTTCCATGTGACTCCTGGTAAAATGGGAGTCTCCACCTTGTCTGTAACCACCCTTCAAATACTGGAACACAGGAATAAGGTTCTTGCTAAGCCTTCCTTTCTCCAGGCTAAAAAAACCCAGTTCCCTCAGCTGTTCCTCACATGTCAGATTTCCCAGGCCTTGGGTCATCTTTGTGGCCCTTCTCTGGACTGTTTCCAGTCCATTCACATTTTTTTTTTTTGTTTGGGTTGGGTTTTTTTGTTTGTTTGGGTTTTTGGTTTTGTTCGTTTGTTTTGGTTTGTTTGTTTTGGTTTTGTTTGGTTTTGTTGGGGTTTTGTTTGTTTTGTTTGTTGGGTTTTTGTTTGTGGGTTTTTTGTTTGGTTTTGGTTTTTGTTTTTGTGTTTTTTTTTATAGTGAGGACAAAAACTGAACACAGTATTTCAGATGTTGCCTAACAAACATGGAGTAGAGTGGGATCATGTTTGCTGGGGATGCTCTTGATGTCACCCAGCATCCTGTCACCTTCTTGTGCCATCACAGCACACTGGTCCCTCAAACTGAACTTTGTCCACCAGGACCCCAGGTCTCTTTCCACAGAGCAGCTCCCTGGCTGTGTGGATCCCAGCCTGTACTGCACTCCTAGAGTATGCTTTCCCATGTGTTCAACAAGGAGCACCTTACACTCCTCCTTGTTGAACTTTGTGATGTCCTCATTAACCCATTCTTCCAGCCTATCCAGGTCTTCCTGCAGGGTGTGCCTCCCAAAGAGTCCACTTCCTCCTGCAGCTTGTTATCTTTGGCAAACTTCATCAACTCATGCCTGATCCCATCTTCCAGATCTCTTATGAAGATACTAAACAGCATTGGGCTCAATATCTATGCTTGGGGAACCCTAGCTGCAATAGGTTGCCAGTTTGAAACGCAGCTCTTTACGAGTTCCCATGGGTGTCACCAGCCAGTTGCAGACACACCACACTGACCACTTATCCAGACCATAACACTACAGTTTCTCTAGGTGGTAGCTATGAGCAACTGTATCAACAGCCTTGGAGAAATCAAGGTAGACAACGTCCACTGCTCGCCCCGCATCAACCAAGTGATCAGGGAGACTGTTCTTCCAAAACTCCCAGCACTTGTTAGCTCCTCTGTCCTCCATGGACCTTTGAACAGGACTCTGAGTGAGCTCAAGTTTGCTCTTCTAAAACCCTCTCAAATCTAAGTGCTTTGTCTTAGTACTAACCTTCAACATGCTCCGGTGAGTCCCAAATATTGTAATCACTGCAGTCAAGGCCATTGTTAACTGTGATGTCACAAAGCAGAATTTCTTGGTTTGTGGGTAGGAAAATGTCAGATTCTCTAATAAAAATGTTATCTTTCTCTATGATTTCTGTCAGTTATCTATGGATGCTAACTCTAAAACTATTAGCAAAGTTACAGAAATCACCAAGCAATGTTTTTGTTTTGTTTTCTGGATGCTTGCAATGTTTCTGTTTTAAATACCTGGTGTGGGTAGGGAGAGAAGAGAATGTGGATGTTCAGCAAATTTGTCACTGCCTCACTGAGATCATAAATCCATAGAGCTTTAAATTATATGATATGATATGATATATGATATGTACAAGCACAGTCTTCTAGCACTGGGGGAAAGAGGATGGAAAGAGATGGTGAAAAATCACCTACAGCTGATTGTAAGTTAAGACTGCTGTTTGTCTGTCAGTGGGTCCAGGCAAAGGTGCAAAACACATATTCTTTGCATGCTTCCTGAGACAACCAGAGCATCAGTGATGTTCAGAGATGCTTTTTGTTTACCAAGTTGAACATGCCCAGTCCATGCTGGGAGATTGGGCAGCTGGTGCCTTCCATCTGCTATTGCCTGAATTTCTCAACACCAGGCAGACATTGCTGAATGTGACTCCAAATTAGTTCACCTCCCCAGTATGCTGATGCAAGTGCCCAATACTGCAAAACATTGCAGATTAAGAGATCAGATTCTGAGTGCTGCTGTACTGCTTTTGAGCAAAGCACGAAGACACTCCACAGAACACTTCCAAGAGAACACACAGTAGGTGTGCACTCTAGCTGTCTCATCTTTTCAATTATTTTCCTCCTCCTATTCCCAGTTTTGTTTCATGTATCAAGTACTTTTCCAGATCTTAAAAGTTAAATATGATCACACATCTTTTTTAATTATCTGACTTTCTGCTTGAAATTATTGTACAGATCATAACTAAGAATTATAAGCAGTAGTACTCTTTGCTGAATATTACATAGCCAGTACAGTTTTGCAACCTCCCTGATTTCATCCATTCTGCTGTACAACATTGCAAAATGTGACCATATTTAGGAAAATAAATGATAGCCCACAACTATTTTTCACATTGAAGTGTTTCAGTGATTCTTGAATAAATGCTTGAATCCACTGAAGTCCCCAATTAGCTTTGTTTCAAATTTCAGTGGCAGTTAGTGTAAGTCATATCATTAGTCAAATAAGAAGGGGCAATTAAAATACTCACAAATGGCTTCATGGAGAAAAGGTTTCTTCTTTTGTATCATAAAAATATTTGTGTTCATTATAAAATCATGTTAGCATGGTGGTACCGATGGGACAACTCTGTTCCCACATCCAATTAATCAGTCTGAGTCTCACTACTATGGCTCTATCTTAGTCAGTTACTACACGCTTAAACATACGTAACACAGAGCCACCATATGGCTCTATAAGTGTTACTAACAGCTACTGGAAACTGCAAGTATAGATCATGAAATATTTTTAAAATCTATTAACATTAGAGGATAGTGTCAGCAATCTTAGTCTTTACATGGTATATCTATATTCCTTAGTCTATATGTAGTAAATTAGAGCAGAATTTAGAAATATTAACCAAGATCAAATTACACTGAATCTGTCACTGTAAAAGTGCATATGTAAATAAGAAACAGATCTTACCTCAAGCCTCTGATTAAGATTTGAACTTGACCTAATTGCTGTGACCAGACATGTTTCCTGAGCCATAGAGCTGCTAAATTAAGAACTAGATGAAAAACATTTCATTCGGTTGTAGACCAAACAACAAATATGAAACGTTTCACAACTTTAGAAAATGAGGTCACATACATCTTAGACTTAATGGTGGTACATCTTTTGGAGAGAAGCTCCCCATTCGGCACATTACACCACTGATTTCCGAAACTATGCTGACTGCTTCCCTACAGTTGGCATGTACATCTATGTACATACACTGATATGGTTTATGTGAGATCCACTTCATTCCTAGCTTTCCCCAGGAGATGCCTCTGCAAAGACAACAGGTGCATGTGAACATTTCAGTGACTCTTCAATCACTAGAAAACCCAGTTAATGAGGACATGGAGCCCTCAAACTTTAGCACGTGTTTTTCTCTGCTAACCACAGGGCTCACCAGATAGTTCCAAGTCTGTTTATCATTAATTTATTGCTTTCATAATCAGACTGTTCTGTACAAACAGCAGAACCTTTATCTTCTGTGAGAGCATTTGCTTTGGAGGGTGAAGGGCCTATCAGTCACTTATTAATAATTTGGTCAGACAATGTTCATTCCCAGGGTCTGATGTAGCAGCTCAACTTGGTGATCATGAGGAAACAGAGCCACAGGAGTCACCATTCTTACTCTGGCAGACAGAGGGGATTTTAGGGTCCTCTCCAGACCCCCTAATCACAACAGGCATTTCTCTCTCCTCCTGAGAGCCACATACTTCACATTTACCCTGTACAAATAACTGCTCAGGCCCTTTTTTTCAATGAGCCTTTATTAAACCACCAACTATTTGCTGTCAAGACATTTAGGGTGAAATCATTGTGTTAAACAAATAAACGCTGCTTCATACAGATCTCTGCTCTGGGAGCAGAGTAAGAAAATAATTTCTGTCTACTCTCCACAAAAGCGGCTGGAAAGGCTGAAAGAAAAATATTGGTTTTACTTCATTGTGTGAAATATCATTTTGGAGGATCTGACGCACTGAACGTTTGAAGAGTTTTTGCTGGCAGGTTTCAAGGGTCCCCTGGGTTGACCCCCTGGGATTGTTTTCTTCATTAATAAACTTTGCATGATGTGTGTTAAAAGGAACATTCTGTTTGCTTTGTAAATAAGGGATGTCAAACAAGAAGCAGAAGCCTCACAGACACTAGGTGAGGTACTCTTCAAGGGCAGGGGCTGCTTGTGTGGAAAAACAAAAGCCTCAGAAAACTCAAGAATAATGTGACTGCCTTATCCAAGCTGAGGCATTGCTGGGGAAACAATTCTGCCTGTAAACACAGACGAGATAACTTCTTTGCAGATCTCAGATAGAAAGAGTCACACATTACCTCAAAGCAGCAGGGTTGAAACTTGGAAAGACAAGTGTAGGAACATCTGCCCACAGCCTGGCAAAGCAGGCAAGATGGTGCAGGGCAGGCACTGCCATCACTGTGTGGAAGGAGCATCTTGAGAGCTCTGTGAGCAATCCTAGAGAGAGGGACTGAAGAGGGTTTCTGCATCAGAATTTGACAAGTGTGATGCTGCCATGGAAATTACTATGGCAAAGCTTCTGACCAGATTTAAAGGAGTAATTTTCAAGAAAGCAGTCATCTGTTTGCTTGGTCCTGGAGTTTTGTCTCACATCACAAAGCAGAAATAAAAAGTCTGATGTTTATTGGTGTTTATTTTCTATTGCCTGCCTCCTTGCCTGTATTGCCACCAACTCTTCTAGTGCTTTTGAATCTATTGATTTTCTGTCTGTTGCCTGCCCTCTTGAAGAACTCTAATAAGCCTTATAGGTGACTTAGCTCCTGTCATTCACTGCAAGAGTATCTGAGAAGCATCTGAAATGCCATAGCCAAGAAAGGAAAACATCCCCAGTGTCATTTTGGGTCCTGTGTTCAGGCAGGGATAGAAATAGGCAAGCAGGCTATGTGACCCCAGCAAGACACTGGACGGACAAAGGGCCTCAGCTGGCTTTGCCCAACTGGCACATAATCCCAGAGTGTGTCATCATTCCTCTGGGTAAAAAAATACCAGACTGCTTAAAACCTGTTTATGCTAGGAAGAGAACAATCAAGCATACAGTTTAAGAGATGAGGCAGAATCAATTCTGTAACTTAAATGATTCAGGAGAGGAAACATTTCAGTGTCCAATAGTCCTTGGATGTAATTACAGCTGATGGAATCGTCATTGCATTTACCATTTCGTGCAAAGCTGTGCAGTGCATCAAGAAGAGGTATGGCTTCCACAGCTAAGCCCTGTGCCAGCTTTAGAAGCAATTCTGAAACAAACATGAAATTAACAATATTACCCTTTTCTTAATCTGTATTGTATCTATATTACTGAAATATTTATCATATGTAGGTCACATACCATGCAGCCAGTAAGCTTTCCAATTCCATTGAAAAGCTATTGACCTGACTAAGCTGATTTTGGAGTTATGTTAATAACTGAAAGAAAAATGTTTAATTTGTCCAAAATAAATATATATGTTGTTTAAGTTGTTTCAGTCTTTTTTTTTTCCAAATGGTGAAATTAAACAATTTTTTTTTGAAGAGTCATGATAACAGGCCATGGTGACAAATAGTTTTCAGCTAATTTAATCAGTCAATAAATATAAATGATGGAAAGATGTCTACTAAAAATGGTAATAGAAAAAAAAAAACTGTGAAGTGATTTATAGTGGATTTAGTTTGGTAAAAATAAGATAAAGAATCTGTTTTGACTTTAGAAATTTGACTATATACATCTCCTTCCACAAGCAGTCCCTGCCTGGAGCCCCAACTTGCATTGTGCTATTTTAGAGTTACTGTCACATTTAACATTTTTGTTTTGTGCAATGGATAAGATTCATGAAGAATTTCCTTTGTTTAGTGTTTTTGTCATATATAGTCTTCCCATGTTGATGTTTTGATTCTACATCCAAATTCTTCTTACTCATTCTTTTTTACAAAAATGCCTAAATCTGATTTAGAAAATTTGCTTGATCTGGTAAGTGGAAACAAGTTTAGTGCCTGGTCTAAGTTAACTGAGCTGCACTAGGTGCATCCAGTTATTTCTGCAGGTTGGGAGATTAGGAAGATTTTGTGAGACTAGATTGTCTAGAAAGCTGTTACAAATTTCTTGTTTTGGGTAGTTAGTTGCAACACAGATCAAGTCATTCATGAACAATACTAATATTTTCAGACTTTAGAGATTATGTGAAATTACTATCTTCATCTTTTTCTTTTCTGGAAAAGAGATATCCATTGCACTGCTGGCCCTGATGGCAACTGCATTAGGGAAGCCAAAAAGGACAAATTTGAAAGACAGAGACCTGATCAGATAGCAACCTATTATTAAAATCCTCACAAACCATTGATACAAAACAAGATCAGAGACAGTAAGGGTTTTCCAAGTTATGTAAAGACAGATATACTTAAAAGCACTAAATGTGGAACCATCCTTAAATGATGTCCAATTTGTTTCCAAAGAAATTAGAGTTTACACTGGTATTCCAAAAAAATCCCACAGGGCTACAATATAGTGACAAGTAATGTATCCTGAAACATTGCCCTACAAAGTTTTAAAGGTAGAGTACTGTGATACACAACTTCTAGGGTCTTTATATGCTTCGAACAACAAAACATTTATCATGGGTTCTACATGAATCTTTGATGATAAATCTTCAAGGATTGTATGATGACAATACTAGGACAGCCCTGCTTTCCGTGCAAAAGGTATTCATAACACATTATTTGAACAAATTAGAAGATTAGCATGGAAATTACTTCTAAATACAAAAAGACAATATTTTACAGGTGTTTGGACAACCTCTTTTAAAAATGAAGATTCTTCTGTGAACCTTTCTGAGTAGTCTGTTCACTAACCTTGGAGTTAAGAATTGTCTCATCTATCTTCTTTGCTCAAGTTAGTGTGCTTTTTCACAATCTGTGCCCAGTGGACATGAAAAATGATTGATCACTGTCGCCTTCATAACAACTTTTTACATATTGGGAAATTGTTATCCCTTCCTCCCCCACTCCTTGAGCCTCATGCTTAGTCTTCTCTTTCCAGACTAAACAAACCCAGTTCTTTCAACCTCTTCTTGTAGGTCATGTTTTCTAAACCCCTGATCATTCTTGCTACTCTCCTTTGCACTCTCTTCAATTTGTCTATATTTTTCTTGAAGTGTGTTCCCAAAGCTGTACACAGTACATCAGCTGAGGTCTTACCCATGTAGCCTAAAGCAGAACACTTACTACTTTTTTCACTGATAAGACATTCTAGGTGAAGCACCAAAGAATATTTGCTTTTACCCTAACACTGCATCAGCAAGTTATGCTCTTGTAATTGACTATGACCTCCAGATCACTTTCTACAATACTCCTGCAGAATCATAATCTTTCTTGTTTCTGTGTATTTAGATTCTTCTTAACAAGTCTAACACATTTCTCTATCCTTTATTGCATTTCATCTTGAAGACTTCAGACCATCTCTTCAATTTACCAAAATTATTTTTTATTCTAGTCACATCTTGCATTAAGTGCCTGTATGATACCAACTCCCCTGCTTCAAAGAGGTAAGGACTAAGGTGTTGTATGCTGTGACCCATGACTGTCACTGTCCCAGACCTGTATGGCCATGTCATGTCTCTAGCAGCAATGACAATTGTGCCAGTCTTAGCAGTTTACAAAACACACAGAGAGAGTATCTGGAGGCACATATGCTTCACGGTGAATGTGGTTTTGGAAAGGAATGTGCAGAGCAAGTTCAGCCTCAGTTCCTATAGCCAGAGGACCATTCTGAGAACACAACTGTGCTTGTGTACATCCCATATGACACAAAGTATGAAAGAAATGCACCCTACATATATTTTCTTTGAATTAGCATAGTCTGCTTTTAAGGTGACTTTATCAGCCTGGATTGCTTTGCCTCCCACTTTATCTTCTGAAACTTGAGGCACCAGTTCTTTCAGTTTAATAATTTGCTTTTTTTGATGTAATGTTCTTATTCTGCTGTTCTTCTTACTTTTTTTCCACCTGTTCAACCTTTTTTTCGTCCTATGCTTGATTTTCCTCTCCCTTCAGGTTCTAATGATATTTTTCAAAGAACCAGTAAATCTCCCCTCATAACTGTCCCTTTTCTTGATGTTTTTTCTGAGAACAGCTTGACATTTTCAACATGCTCTGGGAACATGATGGACCATTTTTCACTTTTGCAACAGATAAACAAGCCCTGTAGATATTGTTTTTTGGGTATTTCTGTACTGGAGGGTTTGTGGTTTATATACTTCACAACTTATGACTCACCATTCAGTAGGGTGGTTTGTAGTCCAACCCCTCTAAATCTTGTCTTTATTTTTTTTATCTGTTCTAGTCCCAGACACAGTCAACAGTGTTGCCTTATGAATCCCTCTGAATTTCAAAACAGTCACATATGCAGTTTTTAAGTTCTTATATCAATGTGATAGGACTAATAATTGCATTCTTCAAATAAATCTATGAAGCAATATAAATAAACCTGCAAATTTAAAATAAAAATAGAGAACCCAACTGTCACAAAACTGATGGTTAGGTCTGACACCTACTCTGTTGTGATTCTCAAATTCCTGGCATTTGTCTGGAGACGGATCAGCAAAGTGTTCTGCTATTTCATTTTTCTTGTCTTATGTTTGGTTCTCCCATTCACTGTCTACTTCCGTGCTTTTTCCTGGTTCTATTTTCTATTTTTTGTCCATTTGAGGATCCTGTCAGCAGTTTCCCTCAAAACCAGTGCAATACCAGGGTCTGCAGATAGTGATTCCATCTCTGACTAGTAATTTTTCTTTGTAACATGCTGTCTGGTAGCTAAGGAAGCCAAAATCCTTCTGTCAACAGCCTGTGCAGCCAAGCATTTTCTTTTAACCGTGGCCATTATAATCTCTGGGATCACTTTCAGAGACTCTCTTCTTAACTTCCCAGTGTCAAGAAGCTGCCAGTCATGTGGATCCAGTAAATCAGCCAAAGTCTTCTCTACCCCATCGTCCAGCTTCCCTCAGCCTGGTTCTGGTTATTTCAAGTCATCTTTCTGCCCTGATCCACCACTGCCCACTCTTGTCACTGCTCTGCTGTGCACACATTCAGGGGCCTCCTGAGGTACTCTTGGCAGAAGATGCTGCCCTTGAATGTACCTTGCCTGACCAAGGGTCCTCATGGCTCTGCTGTCAAGGTCACCACTCCCATCACTTCATCATGTTCTGCTTCCCCCATGCAAGGCTGCCACAGCTCATGTGTCTTAAACCTGGAGACCTCAAGAGGCATTGCAGAGTTTTTCTAGTAAGAGGTAATACTAAGGGAGAAATTGGTGATGTAATTATTGCCATGTGACTTGGTGAATTAAGAGCCAGATTAGAAACAAAACTGTGACCTTATTCTAGTCAGCAGCCTCCAGTCATGTCTGAGTCATGGAACATCTGCTGAGGTCTAGTGGGTCTCTTAACTGTCCAGCAGATCAGGCAATATTATTAAGCCTGTTTTATACTCCTGGCTTGGATAGTCCAACTAATTTGTTCTGAGTTACTCAGCAGAATATTTCCATTGCTCCTAAGAATTACCAGACTAGACTCCACTGCTTTCCATGTTCGAAGACTTTCAGTCACTTCTCTAAGTTTGTTTGGTTGGTTTTGTTTGTTTGTTTGGTTTTTTGTTTGTTTGTTTGGTTTTTATTGCATGTTTTTCACGAGATGACATATATTACAACATTGTTTCTGTACCACTTCTTTGAGATAATCAACTTTACAATTACCAACTTTGTTCAACAACTGGTTCAGTGTCCTTTGATGAATCTTGTTTATTCCTTTATATTACTTCAGTCATATTAAAAAAGGTGTATTTATTGCAGAATGAAACTCAAGTTTTGGAATCTTTCACTTCAAAACCACCTACAAAAGTAATTTTCCTTTTTCTTTCTTTTTTTTTTTTTTTAATTTTTAGAAATGAACTCTTTCCATTGATGAATTCTTGACACAGCCCATTTTGAACCTTGTTAATTGAAACAGCTTGCTGATGTTTTCTTAAATTACATCCTCTTGTGGGTCCATAAAATCCTGAAGTTATTACAAATAAATAAACGAAGTTTCTCTTCATGATGTAAACCAGCTTTGAATGAAGTCATTGAGTGGAAGTTTGACTTGGATTGCTTCTGAAAAGCTACTCAGACCCAGGGCAAAGTTCTGCTTTTCCTCTGTGCTGCAGAAATTGGTGAGCAGCTGTTCTAAGTCAACTGAGGGGAGCAAACCCCTGTTGCTTAATGTCTTGTTTTAATTTCCAGTGGGAAAGTAAGTATCAGAAAGCACATACACTCCAACCCCTTTTCTTATGCTCACTTTTTCCAAGTAGTATCCTTGTGAGCGAACTGTACAGTTTCACAGAATATTCTGAGTTGGAAGAGACCTACCAGGGTTGTCTAGTTCAGGTCTTAAGTGAATGACCCATATACAAGAACCAAACCCACAGACACTTATGTTACTAACATTTTGCTCTAACCATCTGAGCTGATCCCAGGGGCTTCAGTATCAGTGAAAGATAAGAGATCTGAGTTTTTCTTTCTCTCTTATGTTAGGCATCTTATCCCATCCAGCAATAGAGTGGTCCTCAAGCTTCCCCCAGATCAGTGGAGTTGGTATAGATATTTAATGACCTGTGCCCCTCTGAGCTGGACCACAAAGCTTGTGGCGCCAGCATGAAGTGCAGACAGCACAGTTCAGACTCTCTTGTGGGCCATGGGATATGAACAAGAAGTGCTATGAAATTACTCCAGCACTTCACTTGGTTCTCTGCCCATTCCTTTCCATTGTGGTCCTCTGATCTCCCACAGGTCTTCATGACTACCCTCGACAGCTTTTATGTCACTGAGAGAAAAATTAGACCTCCTCTGCCCCTTGAAAATGCCCAAATCTGAGTTAGTATCACCTCAATAACAGTTTGCTCCAGTGCATTTTAAGGAGATGCCAAAAAACTTGTGTTGATTTCTGGTGGATTCAGGGGATAGTCTTAGCACAAAGTTGCACATTTCTTCAGCTACCATCTGGAGCTCTGATCATTTGTATTGATCTCTTTGGCTTTCCAAATTCCATGCAGGTTTAACAAATACCCATCAACAACTCAAACACTCAAACAGGTATGAATCATTTAATGTGTCAAGCATGTCAAACAAAAGGCTTACTTGCGTTTATAATTATTTCATTGTTGGTACTTACAACTAAGCAGTGCAACCAATAAAGTCAGCAGTCTGTCTCATAATACTGACTGTAATGGCCAGGACAACCTCCTCCTACTTCTCCTGACAGAGGACCAGTCTCTGACACTGGAGCTGTACACCATATTTCAAATTATGTTGCTGGTGAAAAGCCCTGTGCAAGTACTGATACTGTTTCTGGAGGGAGATACTAGACTCTTGACCAAAATTAACAAGTGTCTGCCCATAATCTTCACAGGAATCAAATAACGGATGAGAAGGACATCTGGAAGATAAAATTAAAACTATATTTCAAGATATAGCAAGAATTAAAAAGAATAGTTTCCTAATATGTGAAAGTTAGTTTAGGTACAACATTTGGCAGTGTGATTGACACCTAAGTGCGATTTATTCCTTCTCAGCTGAAAAAATTTTAGTTTCTCTTTCACAAGCTGGCTGTTAGAGGGTTGTCATTCTAGTTCCCGAAGGGTTGAGCACTCACACAACTACATACCCCCATGTCCATGGGCACTGGTCGAAGGGTGATGTTGTACTGCCACTCCTCTCTCCCCCTACCCTGAAAACTCTGAGCTGAAAACCAAAACACTGACATAATCTTTTGTACCTGGAAATGTTGTCATTGCAGCCTGTGATGGAGAGTCCAAGTCCACCTCTGCTGCTCCTCCCAGTGACTTGGGAAGATGGCCCACCTTGTCCTGCTCCATGGGGTGGAAGGGGCAGTGGGTTAGGTCAGTCAAGCAGCAGCACATTTTGTCAGACTGAGCATAGCCAGACATCCTGACTGAGATGAGAGCTGCTACATTTGGCTTCCAACCACAGCTCCCATGAAACTTTGTGGCAGCATTTCAGTGTGTAAATACTTCAGTTTTCAGACATTAGGGGGTAGGGGATGGGATGAAAAAGCTTGTTGAGAAACCGACACTGTTTCTGGAAGCTGATACTTAAAGAAATAATTAATTTTGCTACACACAGATTTTCTGTCAATAAATAGTTTTAAAACATTCCTAATCATCCCTAGTTTGAGTCTGCAACCCATACTGAGCTTTTTTATTACTCTGAGTACCTCTGAATCAGTTAACCCTGCTGTTTTCTCTTCCACCACATAAGGTAGAGATTTGTTCATCTCGTGGGATACTGAGTCGGCCTTTGGCTCCCCATACTGACAGCCAAGTTACAGTTTCAGCTCCATGAAACAGTGTTTATATAAGAGCTAGGGAGAAAAGACACCTATAAAAAAAAATTAATTATATTTGTTTGTGTTATAGATGCTCTCGGCAGCCCCAGTCAAATTTGGGCCCCAGTACATAGCACAGAGTAAGATCATAATTGCAGTCTGAAGCTGCTTGCAAACTAATTAAGACAAGATGTAACCTGCTGATGCAACAAACAGTTGAGAAGGGGATCGAAGATGGGCGAAGCTCTGACTCCTTAAGAGGAGAAAGAAATGATAAATTTTTGCAGATTGCCCAATTCCAGCATCTGGTACTTGAAAAATTCACTGGATATCACAAAAACAACAACAAAAAAGGAGTTTTCAATAAACCTTGAGAACAGGTAAAAGATTGATGTATTACTTGACATTTTCTGTTTGGGGCTTTTTCAGGTTTTATTTTCCGTCTCATGGGTACTTCATGTTTGTGCCTTTAACTGAAAGGTGATGAATTACATCAGCCCATATTTTGGAGTGCTGTATATACTGTGATTGTCTACCCCTGGAACTAGCTGCAGATAGAGTCTTCAGAAGGCAAAGCTTTGTTCAGGAGATAGAATTGTTAAGAAAGCCTTAGAAACTGGTGTGTTGTACACAGTCTTGACTAATCAGCTCCCTGAACCTGTAAATACAATGCTGAAGAAACAGATCAGAAGCAGGAATCAGCTTTTTCGATCTGAATGAGAGACTAATCTTAAAATTATATGTAAGCCTTCATGTTTCAGTATTAATTACTTCCCTATGGATTGTCTTTCTCTAGGTACTCTCGTACCATGCTTATCTCAAAGTTCTAGCAACTCCCTGTAGGAAGTCCTATCTCCCTAGATTGATTCCTAGACACTTGCCCAAATTTCTGGATTTTGGAAGGAACAACTGCACGTTTTCCTATTTAACTGACTGAAACAACTCTTCTTAACAACTGTATGATATTGGTATTCTCAGCAGGAGTAATTTTGGTTACTGTTTGGAGTCTACCTTTAATGCCCATCAAAAGCATAAGGTAACAGCAATCCAGTCTGCAATACTCTTCTCTCTAGATCTGTCTTCAATAAAAAAATAAATTCTGGTGCTGAAACAGTCACAATTCTGCTTGAAAGAGTTGAACAAAAATAACCTTTTCTATTTTTTTGAAAAAATCAGAGTAATAACTGAGTAAAAGCAAAATAAATCCACTAAAACCTTCTTCATCATAACACAGTAATTGTTGTTGTTGGAATCTGGAAGAAGAAAGCAAAAAATGTTGATTTTTCAGTAGGATTTTGACCAAACATTTCTACCTTAGAAAGAACATGCTGAAATCCCATCACTTTCACATAATACAGTCTTGAAAATATGTAATTTATTAATTTTAAAAGTGTTCACATCACTTCAGGGCTGCGAAAGGCATGTGCTCCAGTATTTAGAGCTGTTACAACCAGGTCCAGTTAGATTATCAATCAGTCATTTGTAAAGTACTACAGTAACTAAATTACAGCTCAATCAGCCTAGCTTAAGAGCGCCGGTCTCTATTTCTGATAATTTCAACATCATTCTTAGAACTGCATAGTTCTAAATAACCCTCAAAACTTTACTCCAAACTGGTTTAATTCTTCAGAAAATATAATCCTTCAGAAACAGTACTGAGTTAATACTTCGATAGGATAAAAAGGGATATTCATGATGCTGATTAGAATGGACTTTCAGTCTGACAAGCCATGAACATGAAATACAAACAGCTTGTGATCATTTAACTCCTTGCTACACAGTGTCCCAAAACTAGGCTGTTAACTCAGTTTCCTTGTTAAAGAAATTACACTTTGCTCAGGTACAATTTTTTAAAAAATTAAACATAAATGTGGGGTTTCTCTTCATTTCCTGCCCCGAGTTTATGTAGTATTGCTGCATTTTGTTAAAACACCTGCCATGCTCCACCTCACCATTTGCTGTATTTCAAAAGTAAGTGAAGTAATTGTTGATATATACAAGGAGTATACCCACATCTTCAACACCTGCTTGCACAATTATTTCAAAATATTTCTCTGTTCTAGTAGACAAGAATGTTTGTATAAGGACTATTCACACCTGTCTACACTTAATACCTCTTTTCTTCAGAATAATAGCAGAAATGTAAAATGGTAAAACATGACCACAGAGACTCTCCACTACTGAGTTGTGAACCTGCTGTTCTCTGTATCTACTTCGATTTCTGTTTCCCAGTCAAATCCCAGTGACATGTCTCTCATGTGGTTTAGTAGGGATCCCAACCTTGCAAAGCCAGTATGAGAGGAATGCAGATCCTCCCATTTGCTGCTGGTAGAAACTACATATAATAAACATGAGTTAGTGAACTAAAATCTTTTGCACATTTGAAGTCAGGGAGTGTTTGAAACTTTAGACTGCAATAGTAATACTTCTATGATAAAAATCATATCTTTTTCTAATATACAGTTTATTAGAATAATAGGTGTTTCAAATACCAAAGAACAGGTAAGCACTGTACCATTTTAGCTGGGATTTGAAAACCCAGAAGGAAATTTTGGGGAAGAGGTTTTTTAAGTAATTTTTCAGATATTAAGCCTTCCCTCTCAACTGTTAACAGATTTTGTCCTTTCCCTTATCCAGATCAAGGATTTTGTGTGCTTCTACAAAGATGTTTTGGGACTTTTTTTTGTGGTGTTTTGTTGTTGTTGTGGTTTTTTTTTTTGGTTGGTTGGTTTTGGTTTTTTGGTTTGGTTTTTTTGTGTGGTTTTTTGTTTGTTTGTTTCTTGGGGTTTTTGTTTTGGTTTTTTGTTTTGGGGGTTTTGTGTGTGTGTGGTTTTTTGTTTGTTTGTTTGTTTTGGGGGGGTTTGTTGTTGGGTTTTGGGACTTTTTGGTGTTTTTTTTTGTTTGTGTTTTTTTGTTTGTTTGTTTGTGTTTGGTGTGGGGGTTTTTTTGTTTTGTTTTTTGGGTTTTTTTTGTGTTTGTTTTTTTTTTTCCCTTAGGTCTTTCCTGTAACTTGTCTGTGGCTCAGAGGAAAAGAACTAAGGGATGGGCAGCCCCCTTCTAATTAGGCAGGCCGTGCTCCACCAAGATAGTCCAGATGAAACCACTGCCACTGGGATGTGTCCATGGGCTGACTGCACCCTGAAAAGAAGCACTAATGAGGAAGTGCCTGGGGAATATGATGAAATGCCTTTGTTGTACCATGTTCATCTGCTTTACAAATATGAGTACTGTAAACAGGAGCCTTTCTACTTGTGTCATGGCAAGGAGACAAAAACTATCATGGAAGGTGCAAGTTTAATGGCTCTGGCACACAGCCAACAAAAAGGCCAGAGGGTCAGGCCCTTTCCAAAGGTGCAGGCTGCAAGCTATTGCTGGAGGAGAGATAGCCATTATATCCTCTGGTGTAAAACAGTCTCCCACCAGCTGCTCTGATTTATAGGAGCTGCAGCAGTGCAAGCCTACTTCAAAACCAAGGGAATTAAAACCAAGCTTTATGTCTCTCACATCCCTATCTTTGTAGTCATGCATTCTGCTTGCTTCCCTTTCGGAGCCTCTAGATTTTCATCTAAATATTAAGGGGACCTCGAGGTCTGTGGACAAGCTCAGACTTTGTTTAAAAATAGCCATCTGCTTTCCTAGCCACAGAGTGGTTATCCATCATCTTTTCACATTTTGTTTATGGATATTCCAAAGTCAATCAAGGAGATTGCTGTCGCTTTTATGCAGCTAGCAATACCTCAGATAAAAATTTTTTTGCAAGATATTAATCCATACACATTAGTCTCAAATGTTTGGCTCTATAGGTTTGAGCTACCTAATCAACTGGCACTGAAAATTTTCAGCTGTCACTGCAATTTTCATACAAGAAAATACATAGAGATAGCCTTGTATAGCAAGGAAAGGAAAACCTGCAGATCCTTCCCCATAAAAGTGCAATCTTTATTTGTCATATAAATATCAGCAATATGAACAGAAGTACTCAATTCTTGCAGACAAGAGCTCATAGTCTCCTAACAAAGAAAAGGGCCATGCTGCACCCAGCTAAGAGAAACCCTTATTACACTTCTGCTCAAATGCCACTGGTTGCACATCAGGATGTCTTTCAGCCTAAAGGCTGATGCTCTCCTGAGTGTGGGGGGGTGCCACAGGCAGAACCACCCTAGACTTCCCACACTGAAATGTTCAAAGAAGGGAAAGCCAAGCTACAAGGCTGGCAGTAACACTCCATTTTCAGTGAAGATAAAAGCAACCGAGGAGAGTTACAGCACAACCGCAGCATCTCAGTTGTTAAACAGTACTTGAACACAATGTGTTTCTGGTTAGTTTGAGGAAGGATAAACAAGATTTAATATCTGGCAATGAACACAAGTTTTTTTCCCTTGCCCTATAAATGATATTTGCATTCATTCAGATTCATGTAGCTTCCACACACGTAAGACTCCATTCCATTTCCTAATTTTCCATCTTTCTTATTTCCTAAAACATGAGTTGTTGAGCTAATGAATTAAAACACTCTGAGGTTTGGTTTTGGCTCTGTGTGCATCTGTGCTCTTTTACTACCATAATTCAATGTGACAAGTTTATTGTCCTAACAAACACTAGCACCTATTGTAGAACTATAATAAAAAAAGAAAGATTGCCTTAAGCAGCACATTTTCTTCAGAGAAGACCAAATACTACCTATTGACATTTTGTTTTCCTCACATCATGTTCCTCTTTTCATTCCATAGTGGTCACTAAACATACAAGTCTGTAGGCAAAGTGGGCTAGATTAGAGTTTAAGGATCAGCTTTTGCAATGAGCTGTATCAGATGGAATTCATTCTTCTTATTAGCTTTCAGCTGATACTTATGAGTCTGAGCTCAGGACTTCATTTGTGCAAGGCACATTAAACACTGTGAATGCAACCCCTGCCCCAAGGAGCTTGCAGCTCGAAAAGACAAGTATGCAAAGATAAGACAGATAAAAAGAAAAGCCCAGGACTTTGCACAAAACAAAGCCAAGACTTGCCTTTGCTAAATCAATGTGCAAAAAGCTAACACAAATGAGAGGTCAATTTCTCCTTAAGAGCCATCTTAAATGTTTCTATACAAATCAGTCACGTTCAGCACAAGGCGGGCCCTCCAGATGAATGCTTGTTCAAAAAAACACCAACCCTGCAAGATCTACAGCTAAGTAAATAAACTATAATGACCCCAAAATAAAATGTGAAACACTTTGTTTTTCAAGGCTCACAAAACAAGATTTTAATGACGCATATGGTCTTTATCTGACCCATAATGGTTCTTTGATACATAGTGGCTAGACTTTAACTTACTGATGTAGTAACATTTTCATGTAACCAGTAATACTTCTAATGAAGTTATCAATCCTTCTCTTCTTGCATCTGTTTGAAAGACTGTTTTCAACAGCAGGTCCTGGAATATTTTACTAGCAGAGGAGTTACACAAGACTAGGACATGCAGAAACTAAAGAGGACTCTGTCACAACCTATTTTACATTTAAAAAAAAAAAAAAGTATATGTATATATATATATATATATATTTCTGCAGATAAATGCTAATTCATCATAGGTCTAACTCACAACAAGTAACAGGGCAGTTACACACCACAGAAGATTCCTTTAGGAGGGAAGGTGTCCCCTTCTAAGCTATATATGCTAGTGATGGAAGAGCCTTGGAGAGGTGGACTTCCTGTTGCAGCAGTATGCTTAGCATGGTCCAGGGCTAGTAGTAAGCACTTTGCAAAGCTGCTCTTTCCTGCTTCCTTCCCTCCTCTTCTCCCTTAAGCACAGAAAAAGCAGTGACCTGAGATCTCCAGGGCTTGGTTCCCTCATTCCCCTCAGTCTTGCTGTGGCAAAAGCAACCTGGACTTCTGTCAGGTCCAATACTTCATCTGTTGGTTCAATCCTGCCTACAACACCAAGATGTCTTGGGCAAACTGGAGGGAAATCTAGATGAGGTGGAAACATTGGTCCCTTCTCTTTCAAACCAGTTATTTCCATGAAGCTGAGTGTTTAAGCATCTAACCAAGAGTAATTATTGCATTTCATCATATTAAGGACTCCCTCAAATTCCTGTTACTTTCTACAGCTCTACGTCATCAAGTGGAAGAGGTACGGCCTCTTCTTAAAATATTAGATACAATTTACGACATGCACCAATGCCAGGTGACATTGTTTGGCCTTCTGCATCTGAACAGACTGCATTAAGAACTGGAGGGATCAATCTGATATCAACTTCAGATTTTATGGTATTTTGTTTAAATCATTGTATGAATACAGCAGGCATCTGTTGGGAGCATCTTTGGCGCAGTCCAGAGAAACTGTATTTCACTCAGATTTCATCCTGATTTAAATTAATTACTGCTCAGGGAAGGGTCAGGAACAGACAAAGGTATATATGATGCTTGTATTACATATGCATATTTTCCCTGATAGAGAGGGAGTGGTGGGGGTTGCAATTTTAAAAGCTTCCCACTTAGCCTGCTTTTTCTGCCTCAGTCTAACTAAAGACACTGCACAGCCACAGCTGTTTGATACAGTGAGACGCCATGTGTAATCTGAGGAGGAGGAGGAAGAGAAAGAAGAGGCAAGCCTCCTCTTACATACCTAGCAAATTCATACTCATACCATACTCTACTCTATAGACAGACCAAGAGGTTCCACTTTCAGCTCTCCAGGACCCTGTGGCAGAATGGAACCCTATCTGCAGCATCCAAGTGAGTGGAACCCAGGGTCTGTAGCAGAGCAGTCAGTACCTAATTACGTATTTCAACAGGAATACAATTTGACAGAGCTGCATATAATGCTGCAATCCCTAATTAAGTTTAAGAGAGCAGGGGAAGTCAAGATCCTGTTCTTCTCTGCATTGGTGAGGAGCAGCATGGCACACTTGCTCACAGAATTTACCTCACAGTATGTGAAAGTATAAAGAAGAAAAAAAAAAATTCATCTTTTGTTTTGAAAGTAGACTTAGCAAAAGAAATATGAGGTGTTCACTGCATGTGGGAATTACTAAGAGAGACAATAAGTATCTTCTGCTAATAAAATATTTTAGCTGCTGGATATGTTGCAATTTAGTATATCTATGTGTATATCTGTATTTCCAGGCATGGTGAGGACAGACTCAAATTTTTCCTATGCAGTGATTTCCCAGGTGGAAGTTTGCTATTGAGACTTAAAGCTAACATACTGAAATATATTAACAGGGTTTAAGGCTTTCATTTATCTTCATTAAAACCAGTTTGAGTTTGAAAGCTGACTTGAAGTCATTTTTCATTTCAGGAGTGAGGAGTCAGAGGTTTCACCCCAGCTCTTCAGCTGACTTAAGTAGTGATTTCAGACAATTGCCATCAGTTTGGGAACAAAAAAATGAAGTTAATAGCACAAGTCTCTCTCCAAAGTAGCCCGCTGTCTCTTCAGCAAAGCCCCTGTGAAGGAATAAGAGCATAGTAAGTGAATTGATTAAATTTCTCATGTCTAATGATTCACGATCTGAGCAGATGGACCTTCATACATCTAGTCCATTTTCCAGGTCTTATGAACTGGGACACAGTGCGCAGCTCTTAAAAACAAGCAAACCCAAAAAAAGCCTTTTGTAAATTAAGTATATTTATATTGCTGTTTATGATAAAATACATGCTTTTCTAATGCATATGTAGGTAAGTACAATGATGCAAACTTTCATGTCAGACACTGCTTGAGAAATCATATCTTTCCTGCATTTAACATATGTGTGTATATATATATATATTCTCACAATTTTGTGCAGATAAGCAGAGCCATGCAGGATAATCCTGCTGGATAAAGATGAAAAGAAGGAGTCATGTCCTATGTGGTTTCATGTTTTCCCCTTCATACCCCTCTGTGTCCCTGGGGCCTTGTAGCACCTGGATGGGAAAGGAGCCAGGAGTAAAAAAACAGCTCAGGGCCACCACAAAATTCTAGGGACACGCTGAGCTTCCATGGGCAGAGGTGTGGACTTGGGCAGCAATGCAGAGGGAAGATGTAGCTGGGTGGGAAGCTGTGTGTGTGACCAGCCCCTAGCACTGCAGTTCTTTGTTCATTCCTTAGCAAAGTGGAAGCGTGTGTAGTTCTTTTCTGGCTTACAAATAATTTGTGCATAGACACGACTGGGAACAGGCACCCAGTAGAGATCATAAATAAACACTTTGTCCCAAAACTCAAGATTTTTGATCTTCCTTGAAAGTGGGCAACAGGATATTGCATTTTTGTTCTTCAACTGCTGTGGCAGAGAGCACCGCAGTGCCTGACATGAGCACTGCACAATCCTGTCGTAATTTCTGTGTTGTAGACAGCACTCCAGCTGGAGACTTCACTGTTCCAACACCCTTGTTGGTGCTTAGCAAATCCTGTAAGACTTGTTACATCCTATGGAAACATCCAATGAAGTAAGACTGGAGTAAGGGTGCCTCAAAGTGGTCTGAAGTTAAAGGGACTTCAATTCCCTGTCTCAGATTAGAAGGTAGCTCTTGGACAATACACATCTTAGTGCCTTAAAAGTATTCTGTCTTCATTTTTTTCTCCATAAAAGCAGTATAATGATACAGACTTCTCTTGGTAAATGTTGAAATCTACATATGAAAATACTGTATAGGATTTAGGTGGTTTTGTTGTATTATTACTTCTGTTGTTCGTGCAAATAAAGTTACTGCATGAGGACATCAACCAAAACATCTTACTACAAAAACATGAACACGTGAATAAACACCAGAAAGAAAATTCACATGCTCTAAGTTAGGCAAAACATGTTGCAGAATTAGTCTAGACTCTGCAGACAACACTTGCAAAATTCAGGCCTCAATTTGTATTAATTATTCCTTTAAACATAACTTAACTTTGTTTTCAACTGGTTTTCAGCAATGCTGTGAAAGAAGCCAAAACACTTTCTCAGGGATTATGCCAACCAGTAGTTTTGAACAGGTTTGGGGCAATATTCAATGAACTGTAACTAAGCATTTTCATCTTATCGCCTACAGAGTCATTGCACTGGAATGATGTTTGGCTAATTTTCCAAAGGACACATTTACTATGGATTGTTCTACATAGCTGTCAAGAATGACAGTGAGCCAAAACATACTCTGTCAAGGGAAGTGTTTGGTTGATGAAATTATAAATAAGTCATCAACCAAAAGTCTATTAAAATGAATTGTTATTAAATGATTCTCTAAATACAGTGTTAATATCAAACTCCAAAATAGGAACTGCAAGGCTATCTTTTCCTACCTTGTTCACAGATCTTTTTTTGAACACATCATGAGAATATTAAGTTAGTTAATTTAAGATATATGGGCATGCAAGCACATGCAGAGAAGCAAAGACTGTGATATGTTTTACATAAAGCAGGCCATTGTGCACTGATTAAAATGTGTAAAGAGGAAATATGTTTATGCCACAATCTATTCTAAACTCAAATAGGCAGCAGTACACTGTGTTTATAAATACAAATGCAAAACCTATGTTAAGATAATGTTAAGGGTCTGGATTCTAACCACAAACCCCAGGAAATTCAGAGCAAACTTTGGAAGTTTGGGCCTGATTCTGTTTTCATGCTCTTGCCATGTAACTACAGTGTCTTCAGGAATAGTTTGTAATGAAGAAAACACAAAGTTTTGACTCTCTAGGTGCAGCCAGGCTTGTGCAAAGTATTATCATATTTAGGTCTGAAGGCTAAATACAAGAAAACTATGTAGGCAGCTGTGACAGCAACCCCCAGACCTTCTCTTAATCTAATGAAATGTGTATATGCATATGTGGGTATGTGCAAAAGGGGAAGGATAGAAATATGCAGTCTTGACAAGCACATCCTCAAAATCCTCTTTTGTCCTCCATGACACATGTAGACATTACAGAAAGCTTGGAACAAGTTGAATGTTATCAGTCTTTCATGACGTATAATATACAGGATTATTCCGTACATGAATATATGTGTGTGTGTGTGTGTGTGTGTGTGTGTGTGTGTGTATGCTCCTATTACAAAGGAGCATAGCCAGATATATTCCTGTTGAAATATGGAACTGGAATGTTAATCAAAATACTTCAGTGAGGAAGGAGGATGAAATTACCTAAACCTCTGAAATCCTGTGTGACATTCCAGTGGTGAGTTATGACAGTAAAATAAATTCTGATAAAGGCAAGAACAAGGTTGGATCATTCCACCTAGACCACGAAGGGACACAGCAATGAAGAATGGTTGGTCCGGTGGTAACCTCTAACAACAGGAGCATGTGTTGGCTTTCATTTGTTGGTAGAAGCAAATTAGTCATCCAAATGGTGATGCTCCAAGAAGGATTCCCACCGTTACAGTGCATTTAATGTTTTAGCTTTCTGCAGCTTTGTACCTCAAAATTCCATATATACATCCTTTAGTCAAAATATTTTTAAATATCTTGTTTTCTCTAGCAATAAGGTTGGTGGTCTGCTGAATACAGCAAAAACTTCCCTAAGGTATAATCTTCTATAACTGCCTTCTAGACAAAGCACTGTACAGTTCAAAAATTTTTGTAGAGCAATCCAGTATTTATCTGGAAGGGACTGATCAGTGGTTAAAACAAGTTACGAAGTTACAGTGTGATATGTCTCTCTGTAAACTCTCTCCAAAGACTGGAGTCAAACTTAGAGGCCACAATGAGGTTCCTGAAAGAGCTCTGAAAGGATAGTTTAGGTGGAATTTAGGCACTTAGGAGAAGAAGAGCAAACCACAAAGGCATATCCAACTGCTTTGCTCTTAAGCAGTTGTAGATGACTAAGTATGAAGCAGCTGTGTAGCACAGCTATACCCGTATGTATATAAGCTTTGGTCACAGTGTGCTAAAGACTTCCACTTTCACTGGCTTGAATCTGCCTGGGGGGAAAAGTTGACATCCACCCTTCCTATGATACCTGATGCTTGGTGAATCTCCTGGGATGGAAGAGACACAGGTTGCACACCCTCCTTGGCCTGGGGCAGTCCACACTCAGGCCCTCCTACAGGCCACATATCCACTGATTTCCTACAGAGTGCATCAGAGGTGCTCAGCCATTTCCTTGAACTGGAGCTTCCTTGGGCTGGAAGGCAGACAGCACAGCTAGAGAACAACAAGGACATGTCCACGTCTCTGGGTTAAAAGCAACAGCCTGCTGCTGGCAAGACTGACTCCCAGATCAGGCAGAGGAAGGGCCATGTGGCACAATCTGACTAATATGGAAACAGGTCTGTAAACCTCCACTGACAAATCCAGAGAACTGACAGCCTTCAAAATAAGGCTATCTCACCATGCAAAAGGAAAGAAGTCCAGTGCACAGACTTTGTGAAAGTGAGGAAAGGAATAAAGGTAGGTGCTGGTAAAGTCCCAAAACACATCAGGAGGAGTGGTATATACATAGAGAAAATGTTTCGATAATGGTTAAGTCTGCTAAGATGTATATCTTTCTCAAAGAAATTACAGAAGGGGACCGTGTAGATGAGCTGTGCTGGTTTAGAGTTAAACCGGCAGGAGAAATGAATCCGACTCAGAATGAGATTGCAAGTCAGAATAACATTTTAATAAAAGATCACAAAATACACTGATACAGAAGGAAAAATTCTTTTGTGCCACAAAATCCAAAACGAGCAGAATGGAGCTCCCCAACCCCTGTGCTGAGCACCACGTGTCCCCCCTGAATTCGAAGTAAGAAGAAAGGAAGAAACCTTCTGATGAAAATGATGGTTGCAGTCTGATGGTAGTCTCAGTCCAGTCGAGGCTCTGCCCCTCCTCTGGATCTGAAGAGAGAGCCCTCAGTGCCAAAACTCCAAACTTATATCCACCTGGGCTCAGATGGGAACACCCAGTCCCTCCCCGAGGGTAGAGAGTTTCGTAATGGATGATTTACTCTGTGAGGTAAACAATGGCATATTTTTGGCGTCTTTGATGGTCCATTATCAGACATGACCCCTCAGGTGGGTCTGAAGGCAGGAAAACTTCCTTATCTTACAGAAGTTCCTAAACACCCAGTTTGTAGCCTGAGGGGTTGGGTGTGCCCTGGGCAGCTGCTGCAAATGGGCCATTGTGAACTGTTCGTGAGAAAATGACATAGAGGGTTTAGAATACACACCCACACAGTGACAAACTGATCCTGGCTACTAAAAGCAGGACATGAGTTTCTGTTCCCAGCTAATGCTTCTGATGTTTCTCTTGCTTTCTGTACTATTCATCAAATTATTTTTAATGAGACACAACCTCAGCTGTAAATACACTGATTATCTTTCCATGAAAAGCATTGACACACTTCATGCAATCGAGGATCATTGGTTTACTAGCCAGTCCTGAGTTTATTACTGTAGCAAACCCCAAAAAATGGGCATGTTTCATTTGCTTCTAATTCTCAGTTTATTTAAATTAGTACTTTCTTTCAGATTAGCTTATTAATGGACTTAGTGTCTTAAGTAAAATTGTCAATGCTTAAAAAAAAAAATCTAAAAATTATCCTGTGTAAGGAAATTAAAGTACTATGACCGTAGTTTCAGCTGCCATACTCCCATGAAAAGGAGTCATCTATTCCACTAAAGGAGATTTCCATGGACCAAAAAAAAAAAAAGGGAGAAAACTCAGGATCAATCCATTGTTCCTATGCTAAGCACAACAAAGAAAATTCCAGGAAGCTTGTTCTTTATTAAAAAGCCATAAAGAAACATACTGTATGAATAAATGTGCCAGATGAGAGCATTTCCATACAAGGCTGGGTCTAGAAGCCAAATTCAGAGATAAATCCTGCCTCCAGCCAAGTGCACAAACACAGGTCATTGAGAAAGCAAAGGGAAGGTCTCTGGTAAATCGTATTGTGTAATACAAGCCAACTTGAGGCATCAAAAAAGTTGAACTCCAGCAAGACAGAAATCATTCCAAAGGAATAATATTCTTGTCTTCCTCTGAGAAGAACCTGTTTGTATACACTGCAACTGTTCTTAATATGTCCTGGGAATATTACAGAATTTCTATTGAGTCTAGATGGAGTTGTCTCCTAAAGTATGTTCTGAAGTATTGATTTTTTGTGATATACCCTGTCTACAAAGGACTCAGAACCAAACCCAAGTAATTCTGGATCACAAGTTGCAAGAACTCTTGATGCTCATTACAAATTTATTTCTCCTAATACCTTTATCTGACAAAGGTTAGATAGACATGGTTAGGCTGATGGATCAATAGATATACTCAAGCCAGATATGAGCAAGTCAGACAGTCTGCCTGGAGACATTGCAAACTTCATTGCTGTGCTTATCACCCTATGCTGAAAGGAGCCCTCAAGACCATAGTTCACAAGTTGTAGTGATGGCTACCTAATATCATGTTGGTTGTGGTTTTCAGACTTTATTCCATTTGTCATTGTAGTGATGTAAGTCTGGAACAGCTCCATTAGGGATTGCTATTTAGTGGGTCAGCTTAGATTTACATCTCTGGAAAGTGATCTAAGCTCCTGTTGCATGGGGCCTTACTTGCTAGAGAGTGAGAGAGCATGTCCTCATTTATTTACTGCCTGCTCCTGATAAAAGGTAGTAAGTAGTCAACTACACATAGAGAAAATCATATTCTTTAAAGCTTTGCATAAGATCTAATTACACCTGAAGATCAGGCTCAAAGCATCTGAAAAGAAAAAAATTTATTATGGGCTTTGAGTTTTGATGGATTTTTATTAGCATTACACTCACATCAGAAAACACCTAAGCCCTTATCAACTCTATGTTTTTTTATTTTTGCTCCATAGTATTTTTAAGACATTTTCCACAAGCTACTTGCAGATAATTGAATCTTTTTTTTTTTTTTAATCAACACTTTGATGGTAAAACTTTGCTTTGAAGTTTCTGTACCATATATTAGAGGGCTTTTCTGTGGAGAATTGTCATGGATTTTGTTCATTCATGATCCACTTGGTGATTTATCACCTAGAGATAATATAGGTTGCACTTCTCTTTGCAAGGTTCAGGCATTTAAGAGTGCATGAGTGCCATCAAGACAGCTTATCCACCAAAGGAAATAGAGGTGCCATGGTTTTAAATTCCTAGTTTAGGTTTGAGAGAATTTCATGCTGCTCAAAGTCCAGTTGAAAAAAAATCATGAATTAACAGTTGAATCTGAAATCACTGAGGCAGAGGAAGAACATGGAACTGAGGCAGTACTGAAGGACTGTGAAGGAAGATTAGGTGTGTCCTAGAGACAAGGAGGAGTGCAGTGCCTTGTCTCTTCCTGAAACCAAGAATAATACACAAAAGATGCAGCCCTTATCTAAATCAGGGAGCTAGACTAAGAGGAGGAAAGTGAGAAGGGGTAAATCTGAAAAGGATGTTCAGAAAAAGGAGGGAAAGAAGTAGAAAAGAGGGAAAGAAGACAAAAATGAAAGAGGAAAAGAGAGAGAGAGAAGTGTCAATAGGACTTCAAGTATGTGGGAAAGTAAGAAATAAGAAGGAAAGTAAGATTTTTCTTCCAGCAGACAAGTTAACTTTGAAAGAAATGTCTTGTACAAGTGGACTTGCAGCATGCCTTAGATTTTGTCCAGCACTTTGCTCAGTTCTTCCAGCATCTTTACTGAGGTCTTGCAGAGATGTCTAAGGTCTGAGTACTCTATTTGTTCTCTGGGCTCTTCTAAATGTTGAACTTTCTCCAAGGTAATCACTAGGATGCCACTTGCAGTTATGCAACATAGACATGGTTCCATGAGCAGCTGATGTGTGACTATGAAATCTTTGCCCCAAACCACCAAAATTTTATTTCACTGAGTGGCAGAAGATCTAGGGGTTCAATATGTCACCTCCAGTCAGTGATAACTATTTCAAGCAGCTCACTAAGTATCGAGGTGCTTTAAGTAATTTTAGACACATGATCAGCTTCCAGATGTTGTGCTTTGAATTATAATTTTGCAAAGAAAATGCTCACAATAAGTATTTTCTCTTTTAATTTGTGTGTGTGTGTTTCAAAGAAAGTCTGAATTGCCTTTTTTATATTTGAAAATGCACTGAAAGCTTGTGCAGGAAGTCCCTGCCTTCAAGCAACATAGTGCTGTTCTTCTTTACCATTTTCCACAGTGGTTCACTCCTTTCTTTTTGATGTGGTATCTCGCACCTGGAAACTGAGTAAACCTATGTCAGCTCTTATGTGCCAGCAGTTCAATACCTCTAGTCACCATGCCAGTACGTACAACTGAAATTTGGGGCTGGGGAATAGGCAGAGGGGTGTAAGGGACATCCTAAATTACATTCCTCCACATTCTAGCTTCCACTTCTGAAACCAATAGCACAGCAGTTGGCCAGAAAGCTTTACCACCGGAGTCAAATAACATCCAAAAAATTGGGGTTTATGCACATGTCAGAGACTGATTGCAGTTTGTCAGACACTCAGGCTAAGTGATTTTAGAGCAATTTCTCCAATTACCAATCTTTTTGTTTGTGTGGACCACCATGAGTAGACACACAGAAATCTCACCACTCCATTAAGGACTTGGCAAAATATACACACTTGCATATATACATACGCACACGCGCACACACACAGAGGAGAAAAGGACTGCAATGCTTGCAATTTCCTACTTTGTTGTCTGGATTACTTTTTTGAGACTGCTTAAACAGACACTGATCTGGGTGGTTAGTGATTATCATTTTTCTGCAGTGCTAGGGTACTTGACATTTTCATTCCTCAGTGACTTCAGTTAAAAACAAATAGGTCTACCTGCAGTCCACATCTGACCGCCAGATGGTCTCTGTGCCTATGAAGTTCCCATCTCCAAGTGAATTCAAATGACCTCACACATACATCTTCAAACATTGCTATCTGACCACAAAAATGTATGGAAAACGCAACATCTGTACGTCTGCATCTTAAATCCCTGTTGTTTTACGAAATATATTGCTTGTCACCTTAAAGTCTAAAGTCTCTCGGTGATTGTCAGGGGGAGGTGCAAATGGTAGCCTATGAATTTAGAGGTTGTTTGTTGCATTAAAGTATTTCATTTCAGCCAAAGGTCAAAAGATACGAAAATATTCGAGTCCACTGAAGCAAACAAATATACCCCCATTAAGTATTTCAAATGATCCCAAAAAACACAGCTGTGTATGACTATGTGCTTCTATGTTGTGTGTATTATTCATGCCACTGATGCATCCAAGCAGTTAAAATAAACTTGACATCTTATGAAACCATCACCAAAAGTTCAGAGTTGTTTTTGCCTGTATAATAAAACATTATTGAGCCACACAGACTGTATGATCTAATATTGTTTCAGGGGAATACCTTGTCATATCAGTATCATTGTACATGTAAACCCAACAAGAGGGTAAACACTGGTCCCCTCAAATGACTGGATGAAAAAACAGATGAAATATTGCAAACATTTTCCAAACTACAACAGACTTCTAGGCCAATTAAATATGGTTAGCTTTGAATGGGAGAGGAAATAGTTTTCTTTGCTGTTAAATGTCAAAAAGAAAAAAAAATTCCTTGAGGTATAAAAACCCAGTTCATTTCTGGAAACTGGCTAAAATTAATCAACCCTGTGTGAACTTTTGACCAAAACAAAACAACAACAAAAAAGTAGAAATGTATAGGGGACTATCATGCAAACACAGGAGCAAAAGAGATTTTGAGTTATGCAGTACTTTAAAGGGTAAGAGTTTTTTCTCAAGATTACTTAAGCAACCAGTCATGGAAAAACATTTGCTTTTTAAACTCTAGCAGAATATGAAGCTGATGAAAAAAAAAAAAAAAAGAAAACAAAAAAGACTCTTTTATTACTACTGCACTCTTTTAAGTTTAAGTACAATAATGAGAAGCCAGGCTGAGAACTTTTTTTTGTTTGTTTTTTGCTTACAAAGCAAACTTAAATTTTGACACCTGAGAACCGTGTTTTTTCCGTCTGTAAAATTCATTAAGTTGATTGCTTATAAAGGAGGAAATGCCAGCCTAAATTATTTGTCCCTTCTACTTTAGTGTGGCTTCATTTTAAAAAGGAAGAAATCACATTTAAAAGCCTCAAAATAGCAAACCGCTGCAAAGTTCAGGCATCCCATGTTTCCTGCACTGATGCATATTTGGTTCCTTCGAAGGGAAAGCCTTCATCACACAGCAAAGTCAATAGTGGCCATCAGGAAGGAAAGAAAACAGTGGAGAAATTCAGTTAATCTATCCTAGTAGACGAGGTCATGACAGGACCACGTGCATAAATAGCAGAGGTATTATTTTCAGATGTAGGTATCCCAAACTGGAATGGACCAGCTGGGGAAAGGCTTCCTCCCAGGTTGCCTGAATAAATGGAAGCTTTTGGCTGGGGATAGTGAGGACTGGGATGTCATCTTTTTCTGTCATGGTCAGCTCAAGGTAAAGTGGGAGCAAACCTTCAACCAAAGACACAAAGAAAATTTCTTCCACTGCACAGGAGAAGCAGTATGGCAGAGGAATGGGAGAAAGGAAGGGGAGAAACTGCTTTTGTACTTGCATTTGTTTTAATTCTTACTCTTCTTTTCCTAAAGAAGAGAAGGGTATGAATACTCAGCCTGCAATTTGCAGTGGCTTTTTAATTCTGAACTCAGATGAGCTCCTTCAGCCTGTGCAAATGAGAACTACCCATTTGCCCTATGCTTTAATTCCTTGATAATATAGGAATTAACTACCTGTTCTCAAACCAAATAAAAACAGTCAGACCAATGTCTGGAAAGGTGTTTCACTCATTCCATGATGTTTTAAATTGTTTGGGCTTAGACTCTCTTCATACTCTAGACTTGTAGCAGTAACTCACAACAAAAGCGTTTCCATTCCCTTGAAGTCACCATTGCAAACACTTTTTGCACCGCTTGTCAGATGTGAAAAGAGGATGATATAATTGAGCCTGCTTTAAAAAAAAATCAAACTGACATAATATTGCTAGTAACTTGACAGTTTTATGTAAAGCCTTCCCCTGAAAACCCAAGCTGATCACACTGTTGAAGGCAAGCAAAGGTTAGGGAGAAGGTTTAGTCTCTAGGACTCCTAGACTCAGCCTTTCAGAGAGTTGGTCATATTTAGCTTGCCCTTTGACATGACCCAGCCTTAAACAATAGCTTTGTGGATATGCTAAATGGCCACATCTTGCCAGTTGCTGCCAAATTAATGAGCCCATGTCATTTTTAGTTTACAGTTCAGTCATAAAGCAGCCAAGTGGAAAATGAGGCAAGGACCGTTAAGGAGTGTCACGCAAATTTTCAAAGAGTATAGTCCCTAATTCCTCACTGCCCCTTTCAAAAGTCTCTAATCATCATTCACTTTCCTTCCCTTGATTTCTTCAGATCCTCTAAAGATCCCCCTCACTGTGCAAAAGAGGCTGGTTAGAGAAAGGAGGTGCTGGTGGCTCAATGCATGAGAGTCGAGAAGTAAAATGCAACCTGCACTCATGATTTGCACAAAAGTTAAAGCAATCTGAGTGGTCACCTGAGTTCCCCACCTCCTGCCAGGGATACGTGCAGAGCTTAAAAGTGTTGCATAGCTGGAAGAGACAGAAGCAAATGGAAGTTTTCATGTAAAAAAGGATGGTGTTAAAGCGAATCCTATCCAGAAAAATGCTTGGAGAAAAGATAAAGCACAATTTTCCACTCTCTTACATCATTTACAGGCAGAAGAAACTTTCTCAATGAAACCTAGCATCCCACCCACCCTCACAGAACTGTTTGATTGGTGTACAGTTTGACCAAAACCCCAAAAATCAGTTCAGAGTTGGAAAGCTTTCTGCTTTGATCCTACAATGATGCACATCCTGTACAAGTAGTTTTACATGCTTTCAACACAAAACCACGGAAGTCTTGCCAGCTTTCCAGTGTAACTTTGACATTTTAAGCAGGTCTGTTCTTCCTGGTCTTGCTCAGCTCCCACCTGTGGTTTACCTCATCCTGACTGTTGTACTGCCATATTTCCTCATTCTTAATCCTTCTTGATATCGTATATCTCTATTTCTCATCAGCTGTGGAGCTCACCTTTCTGTTCCGTGGCCTGGACTTCTGCCTTGGAAATGTCTTCGCTCCTCAAAGTTTGACTGTTGGATTTTCTTCTGTGTGGCCTTGTGTGGATGCACAGGATGCTCTCCTTTGCAATTATCAGGGATCAGCCATATTATCCTCGGGCCATCTCCCTGGTTCCCTATTCAACTCAAATTTGTCCTTGTTGTTTTTAAAGCCTGCCTCAGATATACCTCAGGTTCTCTCAGATGATTTCTCTCTCTCTGTTCCTTTTCTTGCTCTTCCAGATTGTCCAGCACTTGGTTTCCTGTGTCCCTTTAGGATCTATGTGCATTCCTTGACATTTTTACAAGAACTATCCATTTGTACAAAAAAAAATGGTTTTATTTCATTATGCATTCACACCCTTTTGGCTCAAGTGTAGAGTGAATTTGCTAGCAGGAATATTTGCAGACACAGCACATTTGAAGAACAAAGGTTAGAATATTCTTGGAATATGAATGGTGGAGCCCTAAATACAAGTATTTGCAAAGAAATTCAGTTCTAGAAGGTACATTCTTCCAATTGGGAAACAGAGTGGTTGTCACATGACCTCTGTGCCCATCCAAAATTTGAAACACATTTCACATTTTAAACACAGAATTTTCTCACGCAATCTCTTGCAAACCATTTACAGACTCTGAGTTAGATTGTGGTGCTCCACCACATGCCCTAAATAGGGAGCTGTTCAAGGCCACACAGAGAGATTTAGACTGTCTAAGAAATAATTCTTGCCCAGGGTTGCTCCCTATGTGTGGAGGTGAACAGTAACATCAGATGGTAGGAACCCAAATATTTAGGAATACAGAAATTATTCATGAGAATACCACTGGTTACCTTGGGATGCACTTCAGGCCATCCTTCTCTTCTCTAATCCTTTCCTCTTGCTCCAGCCAGGAACCCCTTACAGCACCACATCCCTCTGAATTTAAGGAAACCTCTTCTAGTTCCCAGCCTAACCTTATTCTGAGTTATTTCAGAAACTTGTGTGTTTCTGATAAGAACATCATTAAGCTGTCATAAAGCTGTTTTTTCCTTCTTAAGTGCCAGCCAATGGGGTTGCTCAAGTAGCAAGCAGATCATCTCTCACACTGTTTTTTTGGGCTAAGTACTGTTGAGCGATTCTAGTTTTCTCTTGTAAGATCAGTTCTCTGTTCCCTTAAATGTGTTCCAAGTCTTGGCCTCTGTTCCTATTTGAATATTTCCTTCTGAAACACAGGTGCCCAGACAGACATATTTTATTACAAGGGTCTCACTGGTGTCAGAGAAATTGACATAAATTCTTTTTAATGTAGTGGAAATGTCTCTTTCAATATGTACTATGACCAGACTTAACTTATTAATTGATGCATCTTGCCCATATCAATTTTATATTCTTGTTATTTTCAACTGACTAGCTTAATTTTTATTGCAAAATCCCTTAGTTAGCAGTAAATGCATAATGATAAATTTGTACTAATCACTGTTACCTTACTTCTATTACTTCAAAACCAAATATCCGTGTTGTATATTCTGGTTCATCACCATAGCCCCTTCTGCTATACTGATAACTTTACCATGCTTTCTACCAGGTCATTATTTCTGTCACTAATTAAATTCTTACACAAATTAGTCCTTAAAGAGCTCTCTCACTAACTCTTAGCCAGCCAGGTGCTCCTTTGGTTGTCTTGTGGATCTGCCACTAGTTTCCATGTCTTCTTCACATAAACTGGTAACTTCTTGTGTGAGTCCATAAGACATGTTTTACTGAAGTTGAGATAAACAGATCACTCTTACTTCCTTTGTTTCATAATGGACTTAACAAGGAAAGTCATTCTTCTAGTCTTCTGTTTCACATACTTCTAACTCAAATCCTGCTTTTCACTAACTTCTGTATGTGTAACTATTCTTGTCTGAGAAGTGGCATACTGCTGAGGTCAGACTAAAAGGACTAGTATTCCAGCTTGCCTCTTTCCTATGTCCTGAAACAGTATGTAGTACATTTGCTCTTCTCTAGGCAGATGCTACCAGATTTGATTTAACTCATTTATTCAGGAACACATCAAAAAGTGCAGTCTCCCCTGTCAGTTCATTAGGGACTCAGGAAAGAGTTATTGCTTCCCAAATCACCTTGTACTCTCTGTATCATGTTCCTTCTGAGAGACTGCAAATTTCCATGCTTATACCATCATTCGTAATTGGCTGCCCCATCTCCACAAGAAAACAGATCTTATGGAAAGCAGAGGAAAACACTTAGTTTTTCAGACACCATTTAGACTATGTGAAGTATCAGTACTCCTTTCCCCTCACCCATACATGGTCATCTTAAATTTTTTGTTCTTGTTCACCTTCTTTCCTCCCCTTTCCTTTCCTTTTACATAGACTCAGCTTTGAACTCAACCGTTATCATTCCATCCCTGCACTTCTGGTGCTGGTGTCTCTCCCCTCACTGCTTTCCTTGACCTTGCACAAGACCTCAGCAAAATGTGCTGACCTCATTCAACAAAATGTGCCCAAATACTTGTGACCAGGCCCTATCTCATCTTACTGGCCTTTCCATCCCTTTCAAACACTCTGCTGCAGTAGAGTGTAACTCCTGCAAGCAGGTGCTGTTGAAGAAAGGAGTAGGTATCTGATGATTTAACTCTATTGTACAGCTGTGAAGACAATTACAGTCTATTTTCAAGGGCTGCCTTCAAAAGAGCAAAGAACAAACTTGAGACAAATTGGATTGGATGCATGAGATACACCCTGAAAGAAGAAGAAAGACAAATAACTGGAATGAATAAAACCATTGCTACAAGTTACTCACTCCAGCCTGTACAAGGTCTTTCCCTTCCTTTCTCTTTGCCTTTCTCTCTTCCTCTTTCTATCTTCATTTTTCTTCCAGCTCCTCATTTCTCCATCACTGTTACTGTTCACTGGATTTCCGTAGACCTATTAGAAACCCTAGAAATCTATTAGAATAGCATCTCAGATGCTGCACTGTGAAGTCATGAAAGTGTGAAATATTGCTCTGCCACTTGGTGCAGGATATCAAACCAAAGCCAATGCAGGCAGATACTGGCACTAGTTTCAGCTGCACATCTCCAGTCTTTTGCAGGGCATAGTGGAGTCACTTGCATCCTTCACCACAGTAACTTCTCCAAAACCGTAGTAATCCATGGAGAGGAATAAGGGCAAGGGACATCAACTTTGAGCCACTCATGGAAAAGACAAAAATGGCCTCAGAGATGTGCCAGGAACCAACAACGGAGATACTGAGGTATTGCAACAGTATGTACACCAAATAATTTTTATATTATTTGGCACCAGAGAGATGTAGGTCACTGCTGAGGTACAAGCTTTCTATGTAATGCTGCTTCTGTGTGTCCTATAGAGAAACCCTTTTTCATCAATGATTTAACTGAGCTTGGCAGAGGACTTGCCCAAGGGATGGGCACATTCTCTGTTTTGTTGGCTCTTCCTCCACCAGAGCAGAATGAGCAACTGGGACCCGTAACTCCTTAATCAGTTAGAATTGCCAGAGGAGACAAAGAAAATTACAAACCCAAAAAAACACAGCCAGGTTTATGTTGTAAAATGCTTGGTGGAAGACTGGCATTTTCTTTATATGAAGTCAAAGTTCTTGCTCCTACTGATGACACCATGCAAAATACAAGCCTGTAACTCTGATAAAACACATCTTTCTGAGCAGCTGAATTTTTAAACTAGTCGCATATCAACTAGGATGCAAATCTAAGCTTAGAAAGTTATAGGCTAAGCCTTTGAAAGCAAATGTAATTTTAATGGCAAAAGCTCATATTTGAAGTTGCTGAAGAACAGTTTGCTATATTCTATTCTCTCATTTAGTGGGTATTTTATCCCTCACCTTCTGATCCTTACCACTCTGCATTGCAGGTCTGAAGCTACCCCAATTAGTTACTTAGGACCTAGGCTGTCATGGTCGAATGACTTGGCATCTACAGACATTCAGCCATAACCTGAGCAGCTAGATTTGCTTTAATCACATAAAAATTAGCAAGGAATACAGATGTGCCAGATTATCAGCTGAGGCAAACTAGCTCTGCATCACTGGCCTCAGTGATGCTGTGTTGATTGAATCAATTGAAGCATTTGGCCTCAATATATCCTAGAGAGACAGTCTTTCAGAAAAATAATCAATGCAAAACAGCACTGTCATTGGAAAGCCTGGAACTGATGTAAGTTAGAATTAGTCAAGTTCTTTGGTGTGATATTTCAACAGCAGTGTTTGAATGCGAGGGGACTACAAGCCAAAAAAACTGTTCCAAGTTGGATTTGGTAAGCATGGTGTTTTGCTTTAAAGCACATTAGTCAGACAAGTTCAGTCAAAAGTCATATGTAGGATTATTAGCTCTTGTGCAGGGGTTTTCTCATTTGTGTTGGCTCTTTAGATGCTGTGGAAGCCATACTGAGGAAAACATTGAACAGCTGAATATATTTGTTCTGGAGCCGAGTTTTTTTCCATGTCTTTTTCACAATGCATCCGCTTGCTATTGGAATGCCACAAGAAAGAAATTCCATTCTTACAATCACAGTTTTGGGAAAGTAGTTCAGAGAAATAGAGGGGAAAATATTATGATGAAGCTTCCTTTTTTCCACATTTTTTAGTATTAGAGACAATGGCCCCCATGGTGCCTTATACAGTTAAATAGGGAAGGGGCCAAGGAGTAATGAATAATGTAGCCATGCTAAAATAATGTTTCTAATGATAGGGCTCCAAGTTGTGAAATGATCACACAACCTTAATTCTGCCTCTTGAATATATTGTGAGAAAGCCCCAAATTACCTCCTTACTTATTAACCCTGTCAGTGAAATGCATTCATTAAATGAATTAAAACATAATCAAAGACAAAAAAAGAGCAGCATGTGAAGTCCATTAGGTGACCTTTACAAAACTAGGACCTTGGGCTCAAGAAAATGTGAGCAACTTGCAGGGGCCAGGCAGCTCAGAGACTGCCTCAACAACATCCTAAGGCTCACAGTGACCAAGGGACCCACAGCACTTGAAAGGTTTAGAACAGCTGCAAAACCTGGTGATAACTGGATTGCTTGTAAAGACCACAGGACAGGAAGACTCTTTGAACACAGGGCAACCTGTGATCAATGTAGATGGCAGGTGAGGTACCTCACTGAGTGCCTCACGGATCAGTCTGGCTCACATCAGGTCCTCCACCAATAACCAAGTGGCTGAAGGTTCACATGGGAGTGTTGCTTTGTTTCTCTATCCTTCTTTTACAATATTACAGGATATGAAATGGTGTGGACTTTAGTCTGACTGGATAAACCTTGTATTTATGCTCTCATGACTTTACTCCAAGGGCATCAGACAAATGGGCTGGAGCCTGACTAACTTCAAATGCAGCAGATATGCTAGGAACTACCTATGGCATATCCCTTCTCCTAGGTGGAGAAAGCAACACAGCTAAATTCATCTTTCTGCCTCTGATACCATGGCTCTTATGCTCATTTTATTTTATGTCATACTCTTTTCCCAGGTAATTTCCAAAGCTGTGTTCGTGTTCATGTATGACTAAGTTATATTTCATTTATCTTTTTATCTAGATTGACCCAAGGCTCAGCTGCTCTTCAAAAGCAACACTGGCAGCAGTCCTACAAAAAGAAGGAAGGAACAAGTGCCTCTCAGCCTGAACTCCTTCTCTCTCTGTCTCCTCCACCAGCAGACTCAGCTTTCAGTTGCACTGACCTCCTGAGTGGCCAATGGGCATCTTCAGGAAGAAACCCCAAGTAACCACTTTGAACATGGCTTAAGAACAGCAGCCTGTGTGAATCTCTTCTGTACTATGCTTTGCTTCTGTATTCAGTTGCAAGCATTATTTGGCACTGAAAACAAAAGAACTTGGAAGATACTTCCGTCATATTAATTTTATTTCAGATCATGTGTCTCTTGAACTGGTTTTATGCCTTCTACACATTGGTGTCTCTCAAAGCATAGCTGAAGCCAGAGTTACACTTCAAAGCAAAGTTGAAAGTGTATGCAAATACATAAACGTATGTGCTTTGTCTTTTTTCCAAACCTCCCCAGTTAACTGTGGTAACTAGCAACCCAGTGGCAAGTCAGCACGCTGTCAAGCAGTGGCTCAGAACAGACTCTCTCACAAGGTGGAGAGTGCAGCTGCACAATCCAGTTATGAGACCTGAAGCAAATTCTCCTCCCATTCTGAGCAAGGACGTACAATTTCCTTCACTCCCTTTGGTCTGAAGATTATACTTGCCCTGATATTTTTTTTCACCCTCTCTCTAGCCAGCTGATGATTAATATTGGAAAAGTCTGAGCAAGCTGCCTCATGTCGTGATCTCACAAACTGCTGGCCAGTCTTACATGGAAATGGAGGCTGAAAGAGAAACTGTTGGCTTAAGAGTCCATAAGAAATATATGGAGAGAGAAAAAGAGAGATAGAAAATGTCTTCTTTCTCTGTTTTACATATGCCTCTTCGTTTTTCTTCTCTATTTTGTTTCTTTTTAATGGAATAATTAAAAAAAAAAAAAAAAGCAACAACTTAGTCAGAATTGTGTGTTCCATACCCATGAAAAAGAATCCTTCTTTTTCTCTAGTCTCATCTTCTGTGCTCTCTAGTAGTAAAGCAGTCCTGGTTACAGATCTGAAATTACTGATTAGCATCTTGGACTTGCATAAATACACAATGCACAAACAAGACTGTCAGTGTATTCTGAGTAGAGAAAAGTTAATGATTACCATGTTTATAGCTTGAGTTAAAATGAGAAAGTCATAAAGACAAATTTCTGATAAGGTAATGGCCATATCCCAGTGATCCATGAGTTTTCCACTGGGCATCAAGGTCTTCAGACCCATTATTGAGTCACTTGGACAAGCTGCTTACAGGAATGGGTATATGATGAGGTAGTTTAATTTAGCAGGAATAAATTTGATAAATGTCTATAGGAACACTAGCATAACTCTTTGTTTTGGGCAGCTGCTAATGTACTAGACTTCCCTCTTTGGTGTAACTATAAAGGACTGTTATTTTTCCTGTCTGTTTACTTTGAAAATCCAACAGAGTCTATCTCAGGACTCTCAGAGAAAACAACTCTGGTTGTTTTCTGTGTGTCAAATCTGGAAAGGATAAAAAAACACAAATAATATGGAGATCAAATGGAATAAACAAGCATAACCCTTCAATGAGTGAAACTCTGGAAAATAAAAGGGCAGCATTTTGACAGCAGGGATAAGGTGATAGATGGAGTTTTATTTTACAAGATGAGAAAATAATTATAGAATTGCTTATAGCAATATTTTCTACTGCTGCTTATACTGTCATAACACTGAGAAATGATAATACATTGACTGCATGGGAAATGTACAGGTTTGTGTATCAGGTTTTGGCTTTGCTGGTCAGTGCATTGCAATAAATTCCTGATATTGATTAATTTGCTCATGTGAGTTTTTTTTATATTAAACTACAAGTAAGGATTGCATCTTAAAATTACTGGTATCTCCTAAACCTATAAAATATATGCCACATAAAAACTGAGAAGAAGTGCATCTGTAATTAGAGGACTCCTAGTGGTATTGTATTATTTTGCTTTTGGTACAAGCAGGAATTGAAAGTGCCTTAATAGGCAGAAACATTTTAAGTCTCTCTCAAATGTGGAAGGGCTTAGTTACTGATTGCTGTTTTTCAGTTCCTAACTAACTATTGACTCTTGAAAAACAATCAGAGACAGTAAGGGAAATGGTGTCCCCATATTACAAAATCAGAAGAGTTAGAAGAGCAAGGCTGGTAATTCACAAGCTTGTTATTTCTTGTGATCTGCTGACTAGAACATGATGTCAAGCTACAGTCCAACAATTTCCAAGAATGTGACTTCCAACTTGCTAGGAGCTGGTGTGGAGCTAGTGGGACATGCAGTTCTTGCTGTCTTTTATGTTTAGAATAGTCACCATTGCAGAGGTAAATTTGGAGTGCTATCAAATCCATCTTCATAGGCTCTTGGGGATTTTTAACACTCCGGGGTGGAGCCAACTTTTGGGAGTTGAGTTACCAGGGTTGCTAAATACCACAAAGTAAGGCCTGGCATAGAGTCAATGGGAAATTCAACAAGATAGGCATGAGAGGTGTACAGAAGAGCCAAATTAGCCAATACTAAAGTAGAAAATTAAGAAAAAAAGAAAAATAAATTGCAAGAAAACATATAAAGTAGTTTCAAATGTACTGCAAGTATGCAGTTTCCTAACACAACTTTTCTTTGAAAATTGTTATACATCTATGATAGGGAGGTAAAACATCCAGAACCTTATTCTGTTTAGATATATGAAGACGATAAAAACAATACTGCTAAAGCGCATAAGTTTTTATGGCTGAGAAAGGAGTCTCTTTCTACTTCTGGCTGTGGGAAAATACCAGCAAAAGGAGTATGAAATGCAGGGCAAGGATAAAGTGATCCTTCCCTTGCATCCTTTATCTTCTGGTAACCAGCACTCTGGGGATCCTTCACAGAGATTTGTTTGGCTGTTGCCATCTGTCCTATGGGGAAGCAGAAAGGGTGAGATTTCAAATTTAAGTCAATAACAAACAAAACAGTAAAGGTGACTTCTTAAGGACTCCATCTTATGACCCATTAAACAAGGCAAACCTAAAACAAAAATGTCTCCCTAATTAGGATGGTCATTTAGACACCAGGATGCCTCAGGATAACCTTCAGAAAAATGTGGACATGGGACAGAAAGACCACCCAGGGAAACACTTTGATATTATACTGTGCAAGGAATGCTCTTGGGACTCAGGACTGAGATCCTCTTTAATTACCTACTTTCCATCACCTCCTCTCTTCAGTTATTTTTGAAATCATGACTTATTTCTGCTAGTTTACAACTCATAAAGGAAGGTAGCTAATTTGCTGACAGTTACTTCAGAGAAAATTAATTGTAGCACTAATAGAATTAATATTTTGTTGTCTTCTGATCTCAATAAATTTGGCTCCTTTTCATATCTCCTGTTGTCTGGAAGCTGATCTGACACAGTTCCAAATTTATAAATCTTATTACCAAGAGATTCTAGTAAATAAATATTCATATTTATACATACATTTTCATATTTTTAACTTACAAGTTTCAAAAATACCTAAAGTTGACATAAACTCACATAAAGTATACCCAAATGACAAGATACCCAGCAACACTCAATCATAATGTTTATAAAAACCTTTACTATCTAAACTAATCTCTCTGTCTACACTGCTTTATTTCTCTGCCTGTGGAGCTAGAGTCTGTCTGAAGGAATTATGGAGGACCCCAGCAAGACAAATAATTATCAAAGTAATTTGGCTGAGGAAAACTGTTTAACTGATGGCAAGCTGTTTCACACTGTGCTACATTATGTTTTACCAATCAAATGCCTCAGTGGTTAAAATTACTTCATTGAGCTTCACATGGATTAAACAGGCTAGAGTGCACTCATCCTCTTCTTCTGCAAAAGGAGAAGATTTGGTTCAAAAGTTGATTTGCAACATGTCAGGCAATGTTTTCTTCAATTAAATAATCTCATTTTAAAGTGAGTTCCATGCTAGAAAAACAAACAGTGCAACTTTTCTACACATGTGCAGTAGTTATGTGCGGGACGCAGTCTTAAGATTTCTTTGAGGTAGTGCTTGAAAGCCAGAAATTTTTATCAGGATCACAGCTACAGAATTATCAGGCAAATTTTGGTCTCCATTGCATCATAATCAATGGATATTTATTGGACATATACAGATTTAGTGCTCATAACAGAGAGAACGCACATATTTCATATTGGTACTCTCTGTGATGAAGAATTAGTCTACAGATGCTTCTCACACAAACTTCATTTTTAATATTCCTTATATGCAGCTTAATTTCTCACAGAAGGATTTTTATTCCTCTGGTAAGAAACTAATTGACTGGAATAAACATAGATAATTATTACTGAAAACAATGAAAAACATGTCTTTCCTGGTCTTTACTTCCAAGAACATCAGAGATACAAGATAATCACACTCCCAAAATGGAAGAAACAAAATAAGAACACCATCATCGTTAGACAAAAGAAAGTCACAGAAGAATAATTGTACTATCTGGTTTTATCTCGCTTCAAACCCAATGGCTAAATTTGATGTAGTCTCTGCTGATTCTGGTGTTGTGTCAGGGAGTTTGGCATAGATGAACCAGAACCAAGGGAATTATTTTCACAGGGCTTTGTGATGGCATAGCTGACCAAGAATTATGAATAATCACTGCCATCATCCCGTCTGAGAGTCCAAGCAGTGCATCAATATGCAGCTCACTGGATCTCCCGGGAAACAGAGAGTAGTGCATCTTTATTTCTCTCTGCAGTTTTGATCACCCAGCTGCAGTAACTGGCATGCAGTGGAAGAAGGCTGGGCATTCTACTCTACTGTGACACATGCATCTGTGAAACAAAATCATGGGAGGTGAGGGGACCCAAGGAACTGAGGGACCACCCACAAACATATTCTCCAAATTTCCATTTGGCCCCTTGCTCAAGCTTTTAGAGTGCTCAAACTAGTGTGGGATTGTTCCTGGTCTTTTGGTTGTTGTTTATGTTGAGTTTCTTCAGGTTTTTTTGGGTGGAGGGGTGAATTGAATACATGAAGTAGCAAGTCACCACTCTGTTTCATATTTTCTCCAAGTAAAAACATCCATGATTTTCCACTATTTATAACAAAAAGAACAAAATAAAGAATTCCTTAAAATGTAGACAGTCTAAGTATCTACTGCATCCATTGATTTGCCCTTGATGTCCATCAGGGATAAAAATACCAGGGAAACTGATGATCTACCAGGCACTAGGAACCCCACCAACCAAATCAAATAAGCTCTGTTGGAAGCTTAAGAAAATGGTGATCTGGCCCACAGCCTATTGCTCTGAGCAGAAATTCAAACACTCTGCCATGTCCTTTGCAGGGTTAATTGCAAGAAAGGCTTACTCTACACCATGACTCCTTGCTGCTGAACTTGTACCACCTCATCCTAGATGTGATCCCAATGAGTCCAAATATCCTGACAGAATATTATGTACCTGCTGATGATCTGATTCAAAGGCTTCATCTGTATCTATTCTGTAAACACAGCCTAGGAAACAGACTCATACATGGATCCATGCATGTGATGATATTGACCTTATAGTGTTTTCTGGCATACAGTCAATGTCCTCTAGGAAGAAGCCTAATGGTGTTGCCTATATGAAGGAATAGATATGGGGCCAGTACTGTCAGACTGTAGAAGTTCAGGCTTTACTGCTCTGTCTTTCAGCTTTGGAGCTTGCAGAGAAGCTTAATATGGGCAATTATTTAAACACTTTGGACATGAAGCCAATTTAAATTTAAGTACAGGAAGAAGACTGCTTTCATATGGCAAGCTAGATGTAATAAAGTGGCCAAGCTATACTCCAAGAATGAACACAACCATTAATGAGAACATCTAATCAATCAAGTTATGTCATAATATACAATAATTAATTGCAAAATTATAATGGATTTCTAAATTCAGTTTAATAATAATTCTGAAATTTTTTACATTTTCTAGACACTGAAATCTTTGGGGTTTAAAAAGAGGTAACAACTTCTTCATGGGAGCATGAAGTCCCTGCTGGTGACTACTTTCAAGTTGGTACCACTGCCCTGCAGAGGTAATCTGTCTAAAGCAGTACCTCTCGTAGATTTTGCTCTGTCTTCTGTCAGAGGCAAAATCACTGAAACCATTCTGCAAGGACTAAATACTATTTTGTAGGATCCTATTAAACAACTGGCAGTGAACGGTGCAGATAGCTGTGCAGATGCCCCTTAGCAAACTTTTTCCCCCATTGAATTCCTGTTGTGTTCCAAATGAGCTGTTGGGTGCAGTAGGTACAGTCCTTTGAAGTTCACCACATACACACACATATGCTTTCCATTTCATTTGCAATGCTGACGCCATGTTCTTACAGTTTGCAGAGGTTGGGATTTGTTTCAATGGTTTTAACTGGGCCACTGCTTGTTCTCAGTTTCCTATTGCTTTGATCATGGGTTTCCAGTTCTCCTCAAGTAAGTTGTATCCTCCAAGGTGGATTTTCTCCTTTCCTGTGCTGGGCCAAAGCATCCAAGCGACCTTTGATTTTTTTCTTCCCTCTCTTTTTTTCCCTTTGGCCTTTTTGTTTTGTTTTGTTTCTGACTTGCCATATGTGAGATAATTGTACCCACAGGAATTCCTTTCAGAGTGCCTAAGCACAAAAGAAAAACACCCAGTCAGTTCTTTTTCTAGAGCAGTACAAACATTTCCTTAAACCTAAGTGTCTCAGGAGGGGCATTGACAGAAGGCTCCTTTCACCCAGAAACCACCTCTGCACGGAGCTGCTAGTGAACCCTCAGCCACCTCCTGCATTTTGACGTCACTGATGGAGCAAAAGTTTTGCCAATAAAAGCAGTCAAGTTCTTTGATTCCAGCTTTATGACAATGGAATGAAGGACTAGGCCAATCATGCTGTGGTGGAGCTTATTAATAGAAAAGGGCAATGGGGGCCAGTAACTCTTTGGCAATTTTGTTTCTTTGACTACTGTCCCCATGTATTACACTTGATGGAGGGAAAACTGTATGCTCTCCACTGATAGCTTTCCCATGCTAATAAGCTCCCCAGTAAGAAGATCTGAACTAACATTAGGAACTTGCTCATCTTGGGAAGGGCAAAGCAGATCTGAAAACCACCCATGTGATTTGATGGCTGCAAGGAACCATGTTAAGAAAACATCTCTGTACTCTGAACTCATCTTATTAAGGGAATAAATCTGATTCCTTCTTTGAGCTCTCCTCCCCTGTGGTCTGAACTGCTAACCCTCTGGTTTTAATAGATGACTTATTTTCCTGGACAATGAAACAAAAATTTTAGTCCTACTTTCACATCCCAAAAAAATTCATTGTGTACTCCCCCCAGCACAGTTTCAGGATGTTTCTGTCTGTCACTGTGCTAACAAAAATGGAGTTGACAGTTAGCTAATCAGAGGGTCATTTTCCCCAGGTCCAGCACAGCTGTGTGCTGAAGAAAGGGGTTTTGACTCTGAATCTCAATTTGTGGAAAGGACAGGTAGGTATTGCATTTCCTCTCTGCTCCCATCTGTCGCTATCAAAGCCAGCAAATGCCTGGAACTTGTCCTCCAAAGCAGGAACAACCACTATTCCACAGACTGTGGCATAACAAGAGTGACAGGGGGACATCTTCTGATTTAGTGGCCAAGCAGGCTTTAGGGTGGTCCAAATGTAAGGAGCAAGACAGGCCAGGACTTGGCTGGAAGGTAAGAAAGAAGCGGGGGAAGTCACTTACCTGGTAAAGAAGCTGGTAGTGGAGCTAAATGCCTCCATCTTGCTCCACCAACCACATCACGGAAGGAACTACAACACACAAGATTTAAGAGCTCCTTCCCTCTCCACTTTGTGGTGAAAGACATTCTCTGTGCAGTGAGCAGTCACCCAGGCTGGATGGTTATTTGCATATATTGGTAGGTACCAACAAAGAGTCAAGCACATAAACTACATCCTGAGCAGTACTCTCCCAAAAGAACCTCCCAGGGAAGCTGTAGTCATAGAGGCTATGAAGTGCCTGTGCAGAAGAATTTTGCAGCATAGTCTAGTGTATTGTCAATAAAAATTTTGAAAGAGCACAACTCCATAGGAGCTTTAGGGCACATTTTGGGTGTGATGTGTTTATCACTGTTTTTATGAAAAAAAGGAGATATATAATTTAACATCTTCTGTATTTGTAGTTGTAGAAAACAGATTTCAGGAGAATTCTTGCTAACAGACATAACAACCAAGAACACAACAATTTATTCCTGCCTTTGACTGACAAGGAATAAAACATGTCTCCTCAGAAATGTATAGTTTAGATAGGTAAATGTTTTGAAAGTGCATAAAAAACCCCCTGCATTGAAATACAATTATTAAATGTCAGTTGTGGAGAGTGAGGGTGTTAAATGTCTAGGGATTTGGAATTTTTGTGGCATGGAGCCAGATTCATATAGATAAGTTTGATATATGGATGTTGGGGGTGAGGGGAGATACATAAACACTAATGTTCACAATATGCCATTCAAGTTATTTATAGTAACTTGAAACTGAAATTTATATTGTGCTATTAAAGTGTCTTGGTTTTGTGTGTTAGACCTTAACTGCAGCTGGATTCACCTTTATTTTTTTAATATTTTTTTAGGATTAAGAAAAGTGTGGCTGTGCATCCCAGCACGTGAGCGAGTTTATCAAATACAAGGCAGCAGTCAGAACAACAGGAAATTGCATGAGAAAGCCCAAATCCTGGTTGGCAGAAGCATGTTAACCTCTCCTTCATGTCACTGAGTTTAATGCTCCAACTCTGCAGTAAAAGCATCTTCCCCAAACCCGGGTTCATAAATGTGTTAGTGGTCCTTGACGTTCCCAGCAGAGGATAGTAAGGAAAACATAGACCTGAATAGCTCACATTGATTGCAGCAAATACAGAGTGGGAGGGTCAGCACCATTTCCCAGCCCAGTGCCAGTGCTGTAGAACTGAGCAGCTATTCATAGCCACTGGATACTCTCCAAGCCGTGAGTGTAAATTTACTTGTATCATCTTTGCAGAGAGGAATTGTGGTCCCCAGTGCCTCTCGCCGGATTCGGACAGACTGTTTATTTGTTTAGTCCTGTAATGATATTATCCAAAGGGCTACAGCCACACAGGGAGGATTAGGAATTCCTGGAGGAGAGGCTGTGCGTTTATTGCCATAACAGCCCCGTGTGACACAAGCCAACAGTTACTTGTAGTTGTTTTTACCCTCTGAAAACTTGGAGTTTGCAGCCATGGGGGAGAGGGTGTCAGATCAATGCAGCAAAAGCACAGGGCAAAGAGGCTGTCACAGGGAAAGTGGTGAGATTAGCATGCTGGAAACTCCTTCCTCCTTCCTATCTACAAGCAGCTCGATCTCAGGGTGCTTTCAAATGTAAATGACAGCAGAGGGGACATCAGGAACTGAAGTAATTTCAGCACTGATAACACCCCCAAGCCTGTGCTTTTAGCCTCATTTTTGAGACTATTTAATAAGCCATACAACTAAGATCCCAGTCCTTTTCTAAAAGTAGCCCTGCTAGGGGCTAGGACAACAACAACAAAAAACTCTTGCATAAAAAGCTCTTGCAAGTATGTGCATAAGCCCAGTGAAAGAGGAAAAGGGGCCAAGGGGGAGGAAGAAGGTTGTTGGTTTGGAGGTTTATTCCCTTTGCTTTCCTTTTTTCTTAAGTTTTTCTTTTCCTGTTTTAATAAATATTTAATCATAGAAAAGGAGGCAAATGCCAAAAGTAACAAAGAACTGTAAGTTGTTTAGATTGCTTGGGAACTCCCTCCTTGCAGCTGACCATTGCTACATGTAGGTTAATTTCCACATGGAGCTGGAGAAACTCTATCCCCGGTTTGTGAAGTATGGGTCAGCCAAAGCATGTTAATCTGTTTAGCATGTGTGCTTCGTGGAGGTGCCAGACCACCACCGTGCAAGAGCAAAAGTAGCAGCAGTCATAGTCCTTGGGGGTAGTTAATAAAGACTTTAAGGGAAACAAGCTTATAAAGGTTTCAGTTCGTGCACCATACCAGCTTTGGACATTTCAAGCTTCCAAGCCCAGTGGACCACATAGCTGAGAAGTCTCTGGGCTGTTTATAGCAGGTCTGGAAGGAAGTGTGCCTGTGCCACAGTCTGAGCAGCCATAAGCAGAGTGGGAAGAGCCCTAGTGCTTCTTCTCCCTGGGAACAGTGGGCAGCAGCTGATCCACTTCAACACTCTGAAGGCACCCTGATTCTCCCGTAGTCACACACACAGGTGTATCTTCCCAGCTTTTGCTAGCCTGAGGTGCTTTCAGAACCTCAGTTTTAGGCAGCACCATTCCCTCTGCAGAGTCTCACAGCCAACTGGAGGCCTAGGGAGTCGTGCAGGCCACTTAATGAGATAATAGCAAATAAAACTCCATGGGCTTATTCCTATAAGCCTACACAATGCAGATTAATCAACATCTCTTCTTGCTCTGGGATGAGCTGCAAGACGTGGCTTTTGGGCAAACACTCTACTTCTCTCTCATCATATTTTCTTTTTTATTCTTTTCCTTTTAAATTCTAGACACTTATTAAGGCATTTTAAAATAACCAAAATATTTGCTGATGAGTATTTATTTTGACAAGGGTTTTGATTTGGCTTTCGACTTTCCATTCAACTTTATAGACTGCAGTATTAATTTACTATAAAACCAAATGTGGTTGAGATTATTCTGCCTCGGGTGTGGATTTCAGTCATTCGGGAGAAGTTTTTCTACTAGATGAAATGAACAGTCACAAGCATGTCTCATTCTATTTTCCAGCATGATTCGCCATATGCTCCTCGTACCAAAGGAAGCTGAACATTGCTCATCAGGGAAAATATCCTGCAAAGAGATACATACCAATGTCATATAAGTGACATCCACGCAGTCCATGGTGATTGCAACCTCACTGCATTTGAAGAGGCCGAGCAGACTCTGCATGTCAAAGATCGGAAGAAGTCACGAACTGGGGCGTGGGGCAGTCTTGTCACCAGGTTAGTCCACCCTGGAGGGGTCCCGGAAAGGTGTCCTTTCACTCCTGGGCACTCAGACCTCAGCCTGGGGAAGTACCCCCTGACTGTGGCCTGGACAATCTCCACCCCCCTAGGGTTTTTTTGCCTTCGAGCCTGAGCTCTCACTTCTCCTGCTTAAAGCGCTGTCAGTGACAAGATCGTAAGAAAGCAGACGTGGCCGGGAGAAGCCACGATATAAGTGCAGCTGCCTTGGAGAAGCCTCTGCCCTCTATCTCACTGCTGGACAGACTGGCTCCCAGCCATCCTTCCAGGAATAGAAAGCATTGCACTATTTCCCTTGTTTCTTCTTCACTTGCCAGGGACAGTGGTAGTGGTTGCCTCAGTGGTTTTCACAGGCACCAGCTTGCCACCAGGTTGGGGTCAGGCTCCTCTTTGTGGTTCCAGTTTCTTCCAGGAAACCAAGCTTAGCACTAAAAGAGTCCTATTTTAGGTATCCTTCAGAAAACAGTGTTGTCCTTCTCGAGGTGAAGCGCAGAGGTTCCTAAAGCAGTGGCATTGTTCCTGTCCTGAGCAGGCCCACTCTGTCCTGGCCACTCTGGCACAGAGCACCCAGGAAGGTGACACTCTGGCAGTTTAAACTACTGAAACCTGCTTTACTGCTCTAATGACCTACAACCTATTTTTTTCCCCTGAAGGATTAAGTAAGACCTCTTCCATCTGAAGCAGTTGCTGCACAACCCGACTGTAGGCCAAGTCAAAGTCCCACCAAAGGAAGTTTAACAATGAGTTTCAGGGAAATGTGTGTATTCTGTGTTTAAAATGTGCTCCTGATCATACACCCATGCATCCCTCACGCAACAGCGCTGCTTATGAACATCTCTGCGTCTTTTGGAGCAACGCACTATCACTTTCACTTCATCAGCAATATCAAACCAGGAATATGACCCAGCACTGGGTCAAGCATAATTGCGATGTTTTAATACCACAGACTCGCAGACCCGTTATATCTGACAGCCCAGTTGGTCTCTTCGGAGACCTGAATGATGGCATAATTACATGCAGATACCAAGCTGGCTTTCCAGTGACAAGGGAAGCTCAGCTGCCTTCAAACAGCCTGAGTCCTTGCCTGCACTGGGGAGCTGTGAGAATGGGCAAGGCCTGCCTGGAAGGGGGGGACAGACAAATGGTGGAGATGGCTTCTTTGTGCTGCTGCAGAGTGGCTACTGCGTCGGGTGGGACCCCCCAGAAACAATGGAGGGAGGCCCGGCACACTCCTCATGCTAGCAGAAGGGTGCCATCCGCACAGCCACCCATGTGGGCAGGTCAGGGGAAAGGGGCCACAAAGTCACTTGTGTTGAGAACAGCGAATCCACATTGCATTGGTAGGTTCCCTCTGAATTTTGAAGGGAACCCTGATGCATTTTAGAGGGGAGACAGGGTACCAGCATTGAGTGATCCCTCTCTGCCCATGCTGAGATGAGAGGAAGGGAGCCTGACTCACATGGAAGGGTGGTGGTGATGGAGATATCCACATGTCTGGGCTTTCGGAAAAGACTGACAGCACTGAAATGCTGAGTGGCAGCATCTACACAGTGATGGTCCTTCTGGGATGCTCTGCTCCCTGGCAAGCAAGGCTATTTGGAAATGTGTGGAAAAAAATAAACAAACAAACAAAAAACCCAAACAAACAAACAAAAAACCAACCAAACAAACAAAAACCCACAAAAACAAAAACAAAAACCCAAACAAACATCACTTAGGAAAAATGCACCAAAAAAACCCAAAACCAAGATAACAACATCATAAAAAACAAACAAAAAAAAAAAAACAACAAAAAAACAACAAAAAAACCCAAACCAGCAACAAAACAAACAAACAAACAAAACACCCAAAACCCTCCTGCAAAATCAGGATTTGAAATTAGAATTTCACAGGAAGTAGGGCAGGCTGACATCAGTGCCCACTCATAGGCCAGGGGCAGATGCAACCTCTCCGGGCTGCCCTACAGCCATTGCCACCAGGCTCCTACCTAAAGGCTGGCTCTGCACAGGCACCTCCTCAATTTTTTCCCACCTTGGACAGCGAGCTACCGTGGCAGGACGTTGATGGCTTTGCTCCCTCAGCCAACATGGGACACCCATAGGGCCAGGAGGACATGTGTGGGTCCAGTGGACATGAGTAGAAGCAGGCGATGTGCTCCCGCCACGCTGCTGACACCAGGCCAACTTGCTGCGGTTTCTGCATGTCTTGTAGGGCAAACAGCATTACAAAATGTAATACCACAGGCCAATAAATTTCCCCAGTGCGACATAGGGTAGGTTTTCCCCTTTAGAAGCTCTCCTCGTGTAAAGAGGTATTTGGGTTGTCTCTGAAATAATAAATCCTAACAGCAGACAATAAAATTTACTATCACAGGAGTAACAGAAGCCCAAAATATTCTGAACATATTCCTTGAACAAATAACATAATCCCTGGCACACTAGAACACATGTTTTACTTCAAACATGTTTCATTTTGTCATCGCATTGAGTGTACAGTATTTCTCTTTTGGGTGCAAGAGTGATTGATATCTTTGGAAGAATTGTTTGCAAGAACATTAAAGTTGCCAAAGCAAACACGTTGGAGGGAAGTGTGCAGAAGGGGGAGCAGAAGTATTTGGAGTAGATCTGGGTTTGAGGAGTTCACACAGAGGTGAGACAGCTAGAAGTAGAACAAATAAAAACATTCTGCACACTTCATCTAAATAAATTATATACAAAAATCGCCCTTTTGTAGCCAGCAACAGCACAGTTACCATGCTTCCCTCATGCCCCTATAGAATGTGGGCTCAAAGCCAACTTTCTTCAGCTAATGATTTGTAACTTTTGCTCCCACTTGAATGAGTCTATTAATATTTAGTTCTCTCAAATTCTGCTCCATACAAGCTGTCAGCATTGTTAAACAAAATAATCTATTTACCTTCTGTTGTATGTGTCCAGCAGTGGCTTGCATGGCTTGATGATGTATGTTAATATGTTTTTCTTACGCTCCACTGCACTGGCCAAAGGCAAAACTTTCACGTATCCTGATCTTTCTTTTGAAAAAATAGTGTTTGACAAAACTCATTAGATAGTGCAAACTTTGGGGCGTTAATTTAATAACTTCCATTCCTGAAGGACAAATATTTATTTTAATTCTTCTTTTATCTCTTTTGCCATCAACATCTGGGGAAAGCCGTCGTTCTGGCTTATTGAGATGGCCATATGACAAGGGTACTTTGGTGGGAGATGGCAAGGAGTGCATGTTTTCAGACACGAAGAACCCCATCCCTCTGAAATTTTCCTTGGTAAAGCTCCTGACCCTTTGTGCCCCAACATCACGGCAGCAGTGGCTCCCAGGGCCCTGGGAAAGGCCGTCCCCCAGCGGGATGGGATGGCGTGGGGCCCCCTGCATCAACCTGCTTCTATCCTGAGGACTCGCTGGAAAAGAGAAAAAAAAATTGTCTACAGTTCCGAACATCCCATAGAGTTCCCACTTCTCCACAGGGAGTCTGTGACCCTGCACCCCTCCCTGTGTGGGATTTTCACCGAGGACTGGATTTCAGAGAGGCCTAACTCATCTTCTCCTCCTGCCCTCAGCCTTCCCCACCCCCAAAACATCCAATCTCCTATCACTTGCCTTCCTGACCAGTCTGGGGTGAATGACACAACTGCACAAAAAACATTCAAGGATAAGGCACGGCCAGGACTACCAGGAGTGGACAGCACAGGTGGAAGGGTACAGGTTTTAGCTAAACTTCTCAGTCCAGAGTTCTGTCCCTATATTCATGCTGCTTGCAGAAATTCCACACAAGAATTAATTAAAAAAGAACCCAAACAAATAAAAAGAATAACAAAAAAAGACAGAAAATCACAGTGCTAACAAGGAAACTTGACGTATAATGCCCATGAGGAAAACAATGTGAAACATGTAAAATGTAGGCAAGCAGCTCTGCCACCTTCTGATTGAGATGGACTACCAGCTCTATAGCTGCAGCTGCCGGTGGGTGTGGACACGAAACATCCTCTGTACTCATCTGCTTGTTTTCCAAAAGTGAGAGGTCATCACCATCAGGATCTACCCTTGGGCTTGAGAAATGCAGATACTGGCCCTGGGTAGATACTGCACTTTAAAATTAAGTAAATTCAAAAACTCGGAAAAACTCAGCAAACTCTCGACTCTTTCTCATGCAGATCTTTGACCTTAAAGACTGAACACTCCCTCCTGACTGTATCTTGGGCACCTCTGGAGTTGTGTGTCCTGATGCTGTCCGTGTTGGAGGGGTGTGGGCAGGGGCACAGCTCATGAGCGGGGGCAAGAGACAAGCATGCCTTTTGGAGGGTGTGTTGTATGTGTGTTCTTTCTTTATATGCTCAGTGACCCGACCCACTCCAGTCAGGAAAAAGTCTCCTACTCGTCTCCCAGGGTCAAACCCCGCCCTCTGGCGTAGGGATCCACCGTCTCACGTCTCAAGGTGTTCGAAAGATGTCCCTCCACCCGCGGATCCCAGCTGAGCAGGGGTGAGATCACCAGGGAACATTTAATGAAGAGATGAGCCCTCGGTCGACAACAAATCTGTCCACTGAGATGGACTCTTTTGAAGGCGCGGGGTGCGGTGGCGGGGGGGGCGGGGGGAGGAGGAATGGAATGTACATTTTATGTCCCTAAGGGAAATGTTTGATCGGTTTTGTCCTTGGGACTTGTCCTGTTGAGTTCACTGGGGTTAGTCATGATACAACGGAAGCAGCTACCCGTATGTCCCTAAGGGAAATATTTGATCGGTTTTGTCCTTGGGTGTCGTCCTGTTGAGTTCACTGGGATTAGACATGATACAGCGGGAGCAGCCCTCCGCCTGGCCGAGGAAGAGCGCAGCAGACCCAGGACACGGCGAGGGTTACCACGCTTGCCACCTGCGGGCTCATCCGGATCTTGGAGCCAGACCATTCCCCGCTGGTAATGTCTGACTACTCGTAAGAAGAGGAGCATACCGACCAGATCCTTCCAGTTCTCTCCTGTTCCCCTCCCCAGCAGAGGGTTTCTGGAGAAAGTTACTAGGGAGGCTTGAAAGAAAAGGATGTCACTTGGGTTTCTGTGCCTGCCACTCCCGTAGGTCTTTCTCCCAGGAGGTCATACCCGTCAGCGGCTCAGCGGGGCCTCTCCTCGGAGAAGACAGGGAAAACGGGATGTGGACACGTTGCCTTGGTAGATTGGACAGTTTACCCTAGAGATCCACCAGGTCGTTCTCAACAACAACAGCAATCACACACCAGCTTTATTATCCTCTGCTATACTTGATGCGCTGCAATCACCAAAGATCCTGCAGTGAAATCCGTACCATCACCCACCACTGGCCCTCCCCTCGATGTCACTGACGGGGCCGCAGGCACAGCCTTGTTTGGCGGCTCAAGGGCGCTGCGCTCCCCCAGAGGGAGATTCGACTGCCAGGGGCTCGTCGTCTGCCGAGTCATGAGTGCGAGGTTTTCCAGGCGCATTTGGTCATATCTGTCCCGTAAATTAAGACATCTGGGTGTAGCAGGCTGGTGTTAATGAAGAGAACATTTTCTTCATGCCTTCCTCCATCCGCACCAATCTTTTATTCGCATTTATGAGGACAAAATGTATCTCTTTTGTACGGGAAAGAAACGGCGCCACAAATTTACGAAGTGCCAGACACTGGCAGTGCTCGGTCGGGTCTGCCTTCCCCGGGAGCGGGGTCCCCGAGAGCTACCCGCGCCCCTGCACCCATCTCGGGGGCGCACAGAAACATTTTTATGCGTGCTTGAGTGCGCGGGGGTGTTCTCTGCTTAGGGACGGAGGCATCCCGGGGAGGGAATTCCAATCGCATTTCCCTCGCTCCGCCCGGAGGCCCGTTGGAAATTACTGCTCCGCCAGGGCTTTCCGGAGGCAGCGTTTGTGGGGCAGGAGCCACAGCCTCGGCGGGTGACCTTTCCCCACGCTACCTCCGCCCCCTTTTTACTCCTCCGTCGCTTACTGACCAAGGCCGGTGCGGCATAGCGAGGAGAACCGCGAGACAAGGTGAAGAGGCAGGCTCCACGCTACGCACCTGTGAACGCTCCGCAGCGGCGGGACAGCTGTGCGAGGGGAGAACGGTGATGGCCTTTCCCCTTCCCCGAGGTCCTGACTGTCTGGCAACAGGCAGCGGAGAAAGACCGGGGAAGCCCAATCTAGACTATCGCTCCCAAGAGTGGGGAGCATCCGGGCCGTTTAAAAAGAAAAATAGAGGAATGAGAGTTTGGGCCTGCTGTCCGAAAAGCACGGACCGAACATAACGCTTGAGGAGGAAAACTTTGGCCTAGTGCCGTTTTTCTACCCTCTGTTTTTATAGCTGTGTTATCTCTTTCTCTCCCTTTTTTCTACCACCCCCCACCCCGCCCTCGCCCCGCTTTCTCTTTTGGAGGTGGGGTTGTGGGGAAAGGAGTAAGTCAGCTGAACAGAAAAGCCAAGTCTGGGAAGGAGTTCCTTTTGACTGCTTAGGGTGATCTATCCAGGCCCTCTAATTAGAGAGGGATCCAGGGTGGCATTAGTTTCCAAACATTTTAATCGAGCTTTAAGCAGAGCTCTTTTCAATGGCAGGAGATAAATGTAGCAACTGTTACCGTCCCTTTGAATGGCCACCTCCCATGGCGGGCATTCAGCCTTCCTTTCAGAAGCCCTAAGCAGTTTAGTCTATGGACTCAGCAACACTCCACATATCTTCTAATTAGTCTAATTAGAAAGGTGGATTGATAGATACAGGGAAGACACAGTTAAGATAGAAAGATGCTCAATGCTACCAATACGTGCCGAGGAGTCACTTGTTCTCAGTGTAAGGGGGAAAAAAAAAAAAANATTCCGGAGCCTGACAGGAAGGACAAGTCCCGAGTAATCCGAGGGGCAGGAGCTGCTGTCTTTTAATTGAAGGGGAGACATAACTGAGGTGCCTTTCCTGGTAGGGTTTTCCCCCAAATTTTGTCTGTTTGCCGTTCCGGGCTGGAAGCGCTCACCGTCGCCCGGCACAGCTCCGGGCCGGCAGTCGCTGTCGGGCATCGCCCCAGCACCCGCCGGCGCGCCCCTGGGAAGTTGGGCCCCGCGATCACACACGTAAGGAGGGCAAGGAAGAGAAATGGAAGGGGGCAAGAGGCGGCTCGCTTCCCAGGTCCTCACCTCGGCCCATAGTCTCCTATGCTGTCGTCGGGGAGACGGCACCTGCGGAGATCCTTCGAGGGCTAGCAGCGTGGCTGGTTCGAGGAAGGCTGAATATTTAATTAGGCGATAAATCGGGAAGACGAGTATGGGGTAGTGCGCGCAGATGTCAAAACAGAGGAAAAGTCAGTCAGCACGACAGCTCAAGGCCTGCTTGCTCCCTCCCGTGCTAGTGTCTCCCTATTAACAGTGCTGCTCTCAGACGGGAGGGGAAGAGGACGGGTGGGGAACAAGGCAGGGCCCACGGATCTGGAGTTCTTTCGGGCCACGGTGGGGAACGGGGTCATGTGTGCAGTATTCTACTCGCCACGTCCTGGGCAACCTGTGAGTTTCTCCTCCTCTTTCTTCCGCCAGGCTGGCACAGATGAAGCATAGGGAATGCCCCCATCTTTCAATACGACAGCCTGTGGCAACTGAGCCCACACTCTCCTCCCTTCCCACTTTCCTTGCTCCTTCTTCCCCTACCTGCCTTTCTCTGCACTTGCGCGATTTCTGGCAGATTAAGGTTAGAGACCAAATTGTGAACTATTTAAAATTCAATACTTATCTCGAGAAAAGGGTGTGTACGTGTGTAATTAAGATCCAGCCTGTCAAAGTCCCTAATCAAACTGCTGGCGAAGGGGGATTCGCAGACAAAAGGAAACAATGGAAGTCTCGTTAGATCATTTTTCTGGACATTGTTTATGGTCTGGAAGGGATCAATCGTTTCAAAATGTTACGAGTAGAAATGATCCTGTGTGGAATGCAGCTAATCCTTTTAGGTTCCTGTCAACTGTTTCCACTCAAAGAATCCGATTTTTCAAATCAAAGGTGCAGAACTCAATTGCCGAGGGATTTTTAGCGTCGGCAGCGGGTTCCCCTCACCCCACACGCCCCCGCGCTCCCCACGGTGCCTCCAAATGCCTCGCGTGGGTACCGAAGGCAAGATTGGACTGTGCCGCTGGTTGTTGCGTCGGGGCGAGTTACCAACTCAAGGCGCTCCGTTGACGGCGGCAGTGGTCTGCTCTGCCGGCGGGCTGCCCAGAGCAGCCCAGTTAGAGTGGCAGCGTACCTGGGGCCCGGAGAAGGCACAGAGCATGGCTACTTCCAGCCGGTCTGCTGGCAGCGACCCCGGCTCTGCCGCGGTGCGGCCGCGGAGTTTTGCGCCGCTCAGCCGGGAGAAACGTGCCATCTTACAGCGGCAGGCATAGCAGCATCTCCGGGGCTGGGTTCAAAAGCTCTTGTAGGGGCGCTAGGTTTGACTTGCCCGTGTGTGTTGACGAGTTGTTGCGGACTCCCTCTGGGTGGGGAGGAGGTCGGAGAGCAAGGTAGACTGTTTAAAAACAGAGACATTCACTACACATGGTTTATTGGTAGCTCCGCTTAGGTGTGCGGGATGGGGGATCTGCGTTATGGGAGGGCGGTCGGGACTAGGACCCGAAAATGGTGCTCCGGCCAGTAGATGTCTGAGCACCCGGAGAAGAACCACCGCGAGGGAAGTCGTGCTGAAAGCGATCTAAAGAGGTTAATTTCCAGAGAAGGGCCGCCCTTTGGCTTCTCGTACAGATGCGGGAAGTAAAGGGGAAGAGGTCTGCAGTTTGGTGTTAGCGGGGCCGCCGGCTTCCGAGTGCTTGCGGGACAATGGGATGATACACACTTTCGTGCGCTGCCCCATNCCGTCTGCACAGAGAAAGACAAGTTAAGGACTTCCAGGAAGGAGAGGAGGGTCTTTGACAGAGGCCACTGAGCTTCCCTAGACGGGATTTTGTGCCATTAGAGGCAGGCTGTAAGGAAAAGTATACATTATTTTTGCCACAATTTGTAATTTCCGATCCCGTCCACTTTAGGGCAAAGTCACCTGACATATGAGTCCCTCCTCGCTCGGCGCTAGACAATTCTTTTTAACCAGCGGACCTTTTAATCGTGACCTATTGATTCGACTGTCCCCCTCTACCCCTTGTTTCTTGCAGCCGACAGGTGGAATTTCACTGTAAACTCGTACATTAGAAAGCTATCTATTTCATCTAGTGGTTGCTGAATAAGCAGACTTGACAGTGTTTATTTTATTAAAAGAAAACCTAAGGAAGACACCTCATTTGTCTTGATTGTGTGTATTTAATGTATTTCGTGTATACAGGTGTGCCTGCAACCCTTCGGTAATGAAAGCAGAGAAACTACGACCACCGCGGTACGAAGAGACATATCCTTGGATTTACAGGGACTTTCCAAAGCCTAGAGAGACAACTGCAGTGCTGAAGTTGTTCGGGCGCGAAACGGTGGCATCACTCGGTGAGAGCCACATACGTCTGAACGTACACAGGCATTCGATGCACGCAGTTGGTTTTCTGTTGCGCGGAGGGGACAGAAATGCCTTTGGATTAGCCGTGATTAAGGTTTTCCCCCTCTTAAAAAAACGAATTAATGCAACAGCTGAAATACCTATTTATCCTTTTGCTTCCAACATAAATTGTATAATTTATCATCTAAATATGGGGCCCCGCAGACGTCTGCATGCCGTTTGCTCCATCAGAGAAAGGGAAACTTAGAATGAATTCAACAGATCTCTTGTGGCTTGGAGGAAGGGCAAATATAATTATTTTGATTGAAAAAAAAAATTCCACAACTTCCCCTCTGTATTCAGCTCAGTGGTACAATTTCTGAAATTGGCGAGACACATCATTAAAAAAAAAAACAAACAAACAAACAAAAAAAAGAAAAACAAAAAGAAAAAAAAAAAAAAAACCCCATGTCCCGGAAAAAAAAAATAAATTAAAACGCCTTTCGCACAGTCCAGTCCATATGTTTTTTCTAGTTTTTGTACTCTCCGAGGCCTAGCTGCTAAGTCTCTCCATGATGCAGAGCGCAACTGGTGCCTCTCTGTCCCTCGCCGCGGCAGCCCGTGGAGCCAGAGCGCTGTGCTTAAAGCACATCTTCACACGAAGTGCATCTTCCGTGGGCTTTCAGCGGTGCCGACCCGCTGCCGGGTGCCTCCCCGCTTCCACGGGCGGAGCACCGCTGGGGCCGCGGAGGCTCTGCCCCGCTGCGCAGCCGCGCACAGCCCTCGGTGCCACCCCTACTGCTGCAGTCCAGATGGTCGTGAGGTTGGCCGAGGGTCTTCTCGTGTATACCCCCCCCACCACCACCTCGCAGCCTTTGCCTCTGTTCTTTTGGATCGCGCGGGGAACTGAGCGGCGAGCCGGATCGGCCGGTGGGGAGGGACCCGGCGTGGCTCCAGGGACGGTAGCTCGCAGCACATCTCCGGGCAGAGACGGACGGCGGGGACCAAAGTTCTTCTGCAAGTGACAAACAGGAACAAGAGGTTTAATGACTTGGGGCTCGCCTGCACTTCTCCGCCTCCCCCTAAAATGCGACAAGCACGCATCTGTGCAAAGAGGCACCGAGAACGGTTGTTGCCGCCGCACGGATCCGGCAGCCGCTTGTTACCTTCTGGAGTGCCATTTTCCTGCACTCACGTGCACACGCACACACTTAGGCGGGAATATCTCTTAAACATCTTGGTCGTGCCTTGCAGGGCAGGAAGGGGCAGGGAACAGAGAGACCACGGCGGCTGCTCGACGTGGTTCTCACAGTGGGGATTGCAGAGGAGAAAGAACTTGTGGAGAAGGGCGGAGAGGCTCTGCAGTCACCTGCGGCAAATCACTGGGGACCTGGGGGTGAAGGGCGGCAGAGGTGGAGGCCAAGTGGGCACTTACCTTCTCGTGATGCGCCCGGCGGCCAGCACAGGGTGGCTGGTTCCCGCCCGCGACCGGGTTCCAATGGTGTGTGGCCGTCGCCGAGGGAAGCGGGAGAAATACCGCTGCGGATGGGGGAGCCACTAGGAACTAGTCGAAAAACTGGTTTGCAAGTTCCAGAGTAAAAAGTGTTAGGCCACGATCATAATCTCCATTATTTCTGTCGAATACAATATTATCAGAGACTAGTGCAGTACTTACTGTAAGTACTGAGGGAAAGCATTACATACAGAATCTTCCAGCAGTGCCAAGGAACAGTTAAACCAGATCCACTTTCCAACAGATGCCCTGCAGAGGCCTCAGTCTCGACAGAGGTGACAGTGTGCTCTGCCCTCGCCACCAGCGCTGCAAGAAAGGGAGCAGCTAAGAGCAGGTGAGGGCCTCGCACCCACCTTGAATCCTCTGGAATTGTGGATGGGGATGGTCCTGGGTACTTGAAACAAGCCTGCAAAGACGGCATGTGCTTCAACCGACACCTCGCTACACCCAGGGGTGCCTGTCTCGGCATCAGAAATACAAGCAGGAACGAAGATGTGGTCTGAAAAAGCTGCGGATGGGGAAGGTTTGTGAAGAGAGCAACGTCAGGGCCGGGGAACTGTACACGGTGGGGCCGGGGCTCGGCCGAATACCCAGGCGGCGCTGCTCGCCGCGGCTCAAGCCGGTGCCGACGGAGAGGGCACGATGTCCGGACCCTCTGAATAAGGCAGCGGGAACGCTCCGGCGGGAACGGCACAGTGTGTGGACGTGCAAGCTAATCATCTTCGAACTCGGGGAGAGAAGGGGAAACCTCTTTATAGGGAATGCGTAAAAGGACTTAACAGAGTCCTGCTTGAGAGAAACGTTATCCAAGATGTTTGAAAAGAAATAATTTTTTAAAACTAAATTAAAAATATATAAATCACCCATAAGAAACAAAGAAATATGTGGAAGGAAACGTTTCTGGATAGAGACACTGTGTGTGGTATAAAAGACGATTGAATACATAAGGGCTTCATTAAATTCCCAATAGATAACATTTGGCTAAATCTATCCCTAGATTAAAACTCGGCATAATAGAACCATAAACTAGAAACTTTCTTTTTGTGTGGTCCTTCTGAAGGAACTGATTGAAACATTAGCCCCCTTATAGAGCAATCCCTTCCTAATTCAGACCCAGTAATTCGTCTCTCAGCCCTACGGGGCTATGATCAGCAGGGAGACGGGTTAATGAAACCACACTTTGCTCCTGGGAGGAGGAGAAGGAGGCGACACTATACTGCTCATCCTACCAGATTGTTTATTAGGGCCCAGACTATTTTTGAGGAATTGTTTGTGCGGGCTCGGTCTCTGCGAGGACTACACGTCCTCTCTGTTAGCCTTGAAAGCCGTGGAGAGCACGGCGGGCCATTAGCATGCAAATGGGACGCTGCGGTCCGGCGGTGCTGCGAGCTCATCAAAGGGCTGCGGGGCCGTCGCCTTTTCTGGCGGCACCTGCTCCGGGGCAGCGGCGGGGAAACGGGGACCGCCGGGACCGGGGCCGAGGACGGGCGGCTTCCCCGTCAATTCGAGAACAGGAGAAAGGATCCTCCAGCAGCAGCATAAGCCTCGTCCCCGACCCCCTTCTCCTTTAAGGAAAAAAAAAATCTATACCACATACTGCAATCTACTCATGACAGCTTCCCCACCAGCTCACAGAGGAAGGCCCTGTCCGCACGGGATACAGACATTCACCTAAATGCGTGGAAGGAACAAGTGGCCAAGCAGTTTAGTTGCCATGTACCTCTGAGGAGACCTGAGGGACGGGCGGCGGGCACGCTCGGACCTCGCCACCCGCTGGGCTGGGACGGGCCGGGCTCCGCGTAGGCGAGGTCGCTGGGCTCCCCAGGGTCTGCTGCGGGGAAGCCAAGACAAATAAACACAGAGTGGGTCGCCGGAACCTGTTCTTCCCCCGTAACTGATCGTGAACAGCGCGAGGACTTGAGAAACCAAAACCCAGACCGACGACCAGCAGCAACCCTTCTCGGGGAGCCTGGCACTGCCGCGCTCATTGCTACAGCTGCCTTCTCCCCCGCAAACCCTTTCCCTGCTTAATTTTTTTTCTGTCAGTCCAAGGGAGGCCTCTGCCGAGATCGGTACCGCACGCTAGACCGGCCATCGGCCCGGCACATCCCCCTGGCTAGGCCCGGGGAAAGCAAGCTAATCGGTCTCGCATGGAAAAGACGCGCCCTCAGCGGCACATACACGGCATCTCTGGGGTATGTTCCCTTTAATTTCAAAGGCTAAAACGGGCTCTACTTCTTTGTCTTCTAAGGGACCGGAGACATCCAGAGAGGCCTTCCAGTTGCAGACTGCAAATGGAGTCCAGTCCAGTCTTTCTTTTTTTTTTTTTTTTTTTTTTTTTAAACACTATTTTAACACTGCCTTGCTACAAACAAAACAGCAAAGGATCACTTTTATCTATGAGAATACTTAAAACCAAGGTGATGAAGTATTTCAATATGTATTCATACCACTTTTCCATTCTCACTCCAAAGAGCACTAAAAGGCATCCCTCCCTTTTATACTTCTTTATTACAAAAATTCACATAATTGATCCCCGAGTCTCCTAAATTGTTATAAATACAGTTGTACTTGAAAAGTGCCTCCCTAGTTTGAAAAATGCATGTTCTTAGTCCACAACAAGTAACCACACACCTATTCTTAAAATCTGTGCTTATCTTTTCCAGGCCTAAGCTCTGAATATTTGAGGCTGACTTTGTGGTTAGAAAAATTTCAAGTCCATAAAATAGATATCTATTGACCTTATGTTGTTAAAAATGAGTGTTTGGAATCAGAAAAATCTGTTTACATGTTTTTTTCCATATACTTATATATCCTTGCTTCGACAGCTCATACACTTAATCAATTCGTCACCCGAGGATATTCCAAAACTCATTTTATATTTTATGTATTAAAAAGTAGAATCACATGCCACTATTATAATTACAGAAATATAAGTGTCTTGGACAAATCTCTCCTAAGTTCAGTACTTGCCCCTTCTTAGTAGTATTTTGCTCTGGGCCTCTTGGAAACTAAACTGTGATGTAGCTGTGATTTAAAACACACCCAAAAGTAAAAAAATAGTTTTAAACCGGTTTTTTAATCAATCCCCTGATTGGTGCTTTACAGAGAGACCTAGTCCTATTTATCCCCTTTTTCATCCCTGCTGGTCTTTGTAGGGTTTGTTGTTGTTGGTTTTGGTTTTGTTTGTTTGTTTGGTTGGTTTTTTTGGTGGGTTTTTTGTTTGTTTTGGTTTTGGTGTGTGGTTCTTTTTTGTTTTGTTGTTTGTTTGTTTTATCTCATTCTCTGTTAGGGTTAACAATGCATTGACTGCAAAGACCATATTCTGATCTTCTTTGTGGCAAAATCTGAACATAATAAATTACAAGCTATAATATTCCTTGACTATTGTGCTATTAATCCCGAAGAAAAAATTATCAATGCCCCAAAGAAAGGAGAAGTATTAAGGAGGAAAGGATCCAAAACCAATTTTTTGGCTGGGCTCCCTCGGTCTTTGGGTTTTGTTTTGATTTTTTTTGTTTGTTTCTTTGAAAATTAAAAATTTTATTTTTGAAAATGTGTAAAAATTTTACATTAAAATGGTACAATACTTGCCAGTAATTTTTAACAATATTCCTTGTAAAGAATACGCATAAAGTACAAAATAAAAAACTCCATACGTCTATTATAATACAAAACACAGGTTAAAATAAGAAATGATAATCTTGACTTTCTTCTGTGTAAACACGTTAATCTTTTCTTTTATAAAAGTACATGAGACAAGTGTACTAAAATGAAAAAGTATTGCTCTGCTGTCCTCCCTCAAGCCTTTTTTGTTTCCTGTACATTACTCTTTTCAAGCTCCTAGACCTGAGAATCTCTGAACGTTAACGGTTTAGAGACATTATTTATCACTTTTTTTTTATTTTTTAACTTTTTAAGGAGTATCGAGTAACTTTCCGATGTAGTTACCGCCTGCCCATGCAGTATCTAGACCTAGACCTGGCTTTGCACTCGTGCAGGTCCCGGGAGGTCCGCCGCTCNCCAGAGCCCCGTCACAATATCCCCACGCAAAGACAGGCAGCCCCTACGGGCGGCGTCCGCCGGGCGTCCGAGCGGCGGAGAAAGGACATACCCCAGATCCTACCTTCGGAAAGACTCCCAAACACTTAACAGTTAGAGATCCGTGCCGCGAAGCCGGGGGCGGCGGGCAGGGCGGAGGCGGGGGGCAGGCTGCCCCCGGCGCTCC
>VXAU01005613.1:0-23808 GCA_013399695.1 Formicarius rufipectus
TGATCGAGCCTGGTTTACTGGTCAGTCTCTGTAGTGGTCTTCTCTAGTAGGGGCTCCCTCATAGCACGAATCAAAGCTGTCTCTAAAATCTAACCTGTCAGCTCGTGGGTGTGAGGCAACTTCTATACTATCTTCTAGATTCTGTAACCAATTGCACACCATACCTACAGTTGTTGGATCCATTTCTGTGTGTAGTGCTGCTGCCAAGGTACAAACATATAATGCAGGAGCATCTTGAACTATCATTCTCTACGTAGGTACTGTGCAAACGGTGTCCTCTGGATCATCAACGACACCATCAAATGAACGGGAGTAAATAATTTTTAACATTGCCAATTTACTCAAGTACTCGATGGCTTCTCGCACCTTAGTCCACTTCCTTGGGGATACCGTTAAGTAGTCTCTGTATGGGTACCTTTCTCTCACACTTGTGACAAGTCGCGTCCAAAGACTGCATACTGATTTATCTTCTGGCATTGCTTTCTCTATTTCACTATCTCTGGAAATGGCTCCAAGTTGCTGTGCTTCATGACCTTCCAACATGTGACCTCTAGACCCATTGTTTCGGCATTGGAGCAACCAAGTGAGAATTCATTCACCAGGCTGGCGACTGTAAACCTTTCGCAAGTCTCGAAATTCTGCTGGGGTGAATGATCGAATCACTTCAGTTTGTTGTCTTATCTCCTTACGTGACGTGCCGGTCCCCCTATCAGTACTGGGCCTACTGGCCCCTTCTCCATCATCATCTGACCTGCTTTGATCTCCTTCCTCTACTGCTGATAGTTGGGTTGTGTTGGAGGGTATCTCTAACTGTGACTTCCTTTTCACTACAGGAGCAATGATTACCTCAGGTAGTTCAGTTTGAGTTCCAGTCTCTGTAGAATCAGGAGCGGGCGTTCCGGTTTCAGATGGCATAGTGGGAATCTCTGTAGAATCAGGAGCGGGCATTCTGGTTTCAGATGGCATAGTAGGAGTCTCCATCTCAGCCTTAATCTTTTGAGAGTATTCAACTGCAATTCTATAAGCACTAGCCAGACCCCAGCAGAAAGCAAAGACTTGCTGATTCGGATCAGCATAAGCTAAATACCCCTCCATTAAATGACGTGTCAGTTTGTTAGGATTGAGCACTTGGTCTGGGGTAAAATCCCAAGTTATTGGAGGTGTTAATCTCCCTAAAAACTTGCCCAAATTCTTCCACATTCCCCACCATCCAGGAACTGGCTTCTTTAAGGCACATCCCAGTGACCCAGTGATTTCCCTCGAAGTTCGATACTTTTGGCCCCGAGGTGACCAATATAACACCACCCTCCCTAATCTTAGCACTGTTTTGAGAACATTAACCAATAACAACATTGTTGTGAAACAACTTAAGTAAGGATTATAAATGATCCTAGGTGTCTTTGCTACTAATGCATCCAGGTAAGGAAAAAGGTGGAAGCCTTCATATACAGAGAATTCCATGTTACATGTTTCTGTTAGCGTGTTCCCAAACAAATGGTATGTTTATATAAACACACCTCTCTTTGGCGGTGCTCCCAGACCTGGCACTGTTCCCAGGTTGTGATAGTTTATCTCTGGCTGAAGGCAAATATCCAGAGGTCCCAAAACAACAGCTCCATCCCTCCCCTCCAACTGCAGGGGGAAAAAGAAACTACACTAGATGAAAAGTGGATTCTAATACTACTGAAGCAGTATGAATTTATACAAATATATATATATACAGAGAAGAGAAAGGAACTTAATATTACTATATGCACACACACTCAAACAATAAAGAACAAGTAAACAAGGTCTACTTCCCAGAGAGAGAGATGCAGCTTTCCCCGAAGAGACAGCAGGTCCACAACCGATGTCCTTCACCACCAGAAAAGGGCTGACTCAAAACTTCTGTTTATGTCTTCTTATATCTAAGCTGAGGTAAAATAGGATGGAATACTTCACTTGGATACAGCAAACCATGTGATCTGTCTCCCAGGAAGGCCTAAAATCAAACCACCACATCAGGATAAACACAAAATATTTTAAATGAGGAATGGGAAGGATAGGTGACACCTCATGGCTTTGAAGTTTTGTTATTGAGGAACAGATAATTTATACATTATAAAATCAGAGACCAACTGTTACTCTTTAGTTACATTATTCTGCTGTTGAAATACTTACCTGGCAGTGATTAATTTACATTTTATAAAGACTGTAATTTATTAATTGTCTTTATAATTTATATATGTTTTCTTTTTTTTTTATAAGATAAAATTATTGGCTTTATTTCTTTTGCATATAGATCTCTTGTTTTCACTTCTGTATACTTTTATTATCTCTCCTGCTTGTTCAAGAGTCTTTGACTGGAAAATGAGGCTAAATACCTAGATCTAGACGTATATTACCTTTTCTCTACCCAACCTTGCTGCTTATGATACTCTTCCTACTTTTGCTGCTCTCTTTTATTTATGTGACTGAAGAGCTTTTTTGTTGTTATTTGTTTTAATATACTTTGAAAGGCCTAACTCAGCGTGGCTGTTGGCAATTCTTACATTATTTCTACACTTTGTGACCTCTAAGGTGTACCTTTATTTGCTGATCAATCCTTTTTTTCCCTCAATTTCTCGTAGGCTTTATGCTTACTCTTAATGTCCTTCCTGAGGTGGCTATACATCCAAATGCCTTTGGAAACCTTTTCTGAAAGTTTTGTTCTCACTTGCTTGATGTGCAAGTTTCAGATAACTTTTCACTGCTGACTTAAAGAGTTTGGAGGAATCTGTCACACTGCAAGCCCTGAACTCATTGCTTCCATTGACTTCACTTGCTTGTTCATGTAATTTGTCAAAGTTTTCCCTTTTGAAATTGAGTAACCCAGCTGAGGACCTGCTTTCACTTATTTTTTCATTTAATTCTTATTCAATCAATTTATGACTGCTGACTTCAAGGATATTTCAATATTATTATTATTTTCAGTAAGGGGACAGGATTAGAGAAGTGTTTGGCAAGCTAGTTGAAGCAGGAACAGTAATTCCAGTTGGGCATCTGGAAATCATTGTCATGTCCCTTGTGAATGTGGAGATCAACACTTCTTCTTATGTTTGTCAAACATTTATGTTTGTGAAAGTCATTGAAATTATTGTGTAAATGCCACATGGTCTTGGCATGTAGATGGTATCTATGTATTTGTGATACTGCTGGTTGATTATAAATAGATACAGGGAATGATGTTTATTGGATGATTTGAATCTTCCATTCATGATTTATGGCTGCATTGTATATAGGCATATACAATACAGTGAAATAAGTGGATTTTAATGCAAAGTTATGTATGGTAAATATGCAAGAATTTATTGTAGTGTCTTGTTGTCTGACTTTGGTTTCAGTTGTACTAAGAGGGAAACAATTTTGCCTGCTGCGTCTGAGCACTCTAGTTTGGTTCCATAACAATCCTAGTACAGATGCAAAGCAAATTTACATGAGAAGGTATAGCTCCTTTGCACTAAATTACTAGTGTGGTCACACTCAGAGCATTTGCCTTCCCATAGAATTTATCAGTAAGATGGGATTGATCTTGCTGCTGATGCTTCTGTTGTACATATACACAGCTGAGACAAACATCTGAAATTCTTGTAGTCTGTGAAACGAATCAAACATTTTTAAAGGGCATCACACATCCTAAAGGATATATTTAACAGAAGACTGGTGAATGATGCTTAAGGTGCATTATTTCTTCTTATTGCCTGTGTAAAGGATTTAAAATGCCTTATTCTGATTATTTTATATGCCTTGTAGGCATCTAAAATTTGATACCATGAACTCTTCTCTTTACTTTTACCACTTTTTCATTTTACTTATATCCTTAGTTACCTGCCATGCTTGTGTCTACTTAAATCTCTAGCTCTAAGAAAGATTCCAGCTTTATTTGAACACAACCCATGTCCTGAAACTTCTGCAGCAAGTCATGTTCTCTGTCACCTTTACTATTGCCAAGTCCATTGTTATTTAAGACACCATTACCAGCTTTTCTTTCTTGTCCAGGCTTTTAAAGAATGCCAACAGACAGGAGCACCACTCTCGCCAACATCTATTAAAAAGCCATGCTAAGTCCTTAAATTAACAACAAAGACAACAAGAAACTCCCAAACTTTTATTCTATCAGACTTTGTGGAATCCCTTTAATTCTTCTAGCTTGAATTTCTGAGATTCCTATTTAGGTTCAGCCTATTTTTAAGCTTATGTTTCAGATGTGGATAAGATGAATGAGAAGTTGGCTCACACAGAAGTTGTGGAGGCTGCTGTTTACTGGTTGCATCCAGCCTAGGTAGAGCAGCAAAGACCCCAGGCTACAGACAAACAGGAACACTCACCTGCAAGACAAAAAAGATTTATTCTTTTGTCACCAAGGAATAGATTGAGAGTTTAATGTTTGGTCCCTGTTGGCATTTGAATGCAGTGTTGCTCTTCAATAAGCCTTTGCAGCATCAGGTGTGTTACTGTGTCACCTTTCTTGCTCTTAACTTTTTCCTTTTTTTGTGGCTGCAAGTCCTACTAGCAGTGAACTCTTACCACCTTTAGGATTCTTGATAATTGAGAAAACTTCTATGAAATTGCAGTGAAGGAGTCTTCTAAATGGCAACTCTTCTCTCACTACGGATTGTTTCTATTCAAATGTCCTTCAGCTGGCAAATATTTGTGGGAAGTTGAGAATAAAAATGTATATCACAGAAAACATACTTTAATTATATAGGTTTGTTTGGGTTCTGTCTTCAAGGTCTCTATTACTTTTCCTGCCCAAGGAAAGGAAACAAAGCAAATTTAATTGATCCTACTGCAATCAAGGGACCAGTCAAACACTGACACCAAAGAGAAAGTGTTATAATTCTGGTAGTTCAACAGGCCTCTCCTAAACTAATTTTTCAATCAGAAAAAAAGGTTATTTTAAAAAGTAGTAAATTGTCTTATCTAAAAAAAGTAGTGTAGAAGAGGGGAAAAGCTTGGCAAAAAATGCAGAAGTGAAATTGAAGGATCAAAACAACAAAAAAACCCCAAAAAGATAAATAATTAGGCTAACAGTGTATCAAGTAGTGTTTTTCATTTGAAGAATGCATCCATTCACTGACATTTTTGAATAAAATATATACATTAAAAGAATATAGAACATTCCCTTAGTTAGGTCGGAATAAAATTTCCACTTTGTTTATTCAAACCTCTCAGCCTCATTCATCATCCCATCTTCATAAACATTATAGCCTCAGTGACACACTAAGGATATTTTCCACTGAATCAACAAAGAACTGAACTTCCTCTTTCCTTTTTTCCTGATTCCTCCACAGCCATTTTGCTCCTTTTTTTTGTGTGTGTGTGTGTGTGTATGTTTTCCTTTGCTTATCACTTGTCTCTGAGATCTACTGCACTGCATGGTTATCAGCATGATAAGAGGAGACAGCCTGTCTAACTCTGCCCAGTCTTAAAAAGACTGGTAAGGAAAAGGGGCCTGACTAAATAAACCAGATGACATCTCAGACCTGGGAAGAGAGCCAGGGTCCAGAGCAACATCTGCTATGGCCAGGCTGCCAGCCTGAAGCATCCATCCGTGACTGACCAGTCGCCTTGGATCCTGAGAACATCAACAATACTTTATTCCCCCTACCTTTGCCATCCCTTGTTTTCCTCCCCACTGCTGTCTAGTGTTTAGACAAAGGCAAGGGAAATGACCACAGTTCACGACTCAACATTAAATGTGAAAAGCAACCCTCCTCTCCTCACTGAGGAAGAGTATTTGACAAGATAAGAGGCTGTAATGCCATCTCTAAATAAAGGAATCTGGCACATTTTCAGCATGTACATTTTTCATAGCCACTCAATTTTTGGTTTAAGATTTGTTTTTGTTCTTTGTGTGTTTGTGGTTCATTCATTCTATTCAGAGACAGATGTATCATGGATTGAAATAAGGAGGTTTTCTCAATGTGGCTTTGAAAACAGTGTGTCATTATAGGGGTACCATCTGCTATACAAAGCAGAACCCATATAAGAAATCCGAAGTCCTGCTTTCCAACTGGTAAATAAACACTAGCTATTCAGACTGTTTCTAAAAATTGTGATGAATTTTTTAACATATTTTCTATCAGCTGAAATCCATAAGCCATGCTCAACTGTTCCTGTAACAGAAGCATCTTAAGATATTTTTCTGTTTTGAACTAATTTATTCTTTCTAAACTAGAAAAAATATAAGAAATCACCTCAAACTTCTCTCCTCTTTCTTTTATTCTCATGACTAAAATGTATTATCCCTGGGGGAATGCACGCAGAGATTATGTGGGGGGAGAGGAGAGGAAGGGGATGTAGGTAGAGGTGAAATAACTTAGTTAAAATTTTGATCCACAGAGAATTTCCTTCTTTGAAAACAGAATTTGTTTTTTCAGTTCAACTCGTCACATGTGCTTTTTGCACTGTTCACCTCCCTGCCCATTTTTTTTTTTTTTACTTATTATTTTTTTGTTGTTTGTTTGCAAGGAGGAGTTAAAATCATGGATGTAGCCACAATGCTTTTTGGTGTGGACAAGCAGGGCATCAGGACTGTATGACGAACCCCAAAGAGCGTTTGTGCCATCAAGTGTCCCTCAGTCCCAGTGCTGTATCAGGCTGCCAGCCAAGACAAGAAGGACCATGATGGGAGAGCTGTCACTTGCATACAATCTCAGTCCTTGTGGAGAGCCCAGGTAAGGTGAGAATCCATCCTTGGTGATACTTAAAAGCTTGATCCAAGATTCCCTGAAGCAAATAGAAGTATAGAAATTGTTTTCAGGGGGTGCTTGAAGCAGTGTGAACTTGCCACACTGAAATAAATGGAATTGAATCAGTTATAGAAACTTGAAGAGTGAAAGGAGGGACTCCTGGGGGCTTGAAAAGTAATAAGAATAATCAAAAAGGAGGGGACAGGAGAGCAGGAGCTGGGTGGCAGATGTTTGCTTGCTTTGAAGAATAAAAGGAGCAATCACAAAAATCGATAGTGAGCCTTATTAAAGGTGAGCTGGGTGCTTTCATTTTGATATTTTCTTTGGTGGTATTAGGCTTAGATACCTTACAGGTCAGGTATTTCAGACCCAGCATCTCTAGAGATCTCCTGCTTGTATTGCAAAGCATTCCCTCCAGAAATCTGCCACTTTCAAATGTATTTTCTAGTTCTGAGTTGGAGGTGAGAAGGAAAGAAAGGGCAAGAAAAGCAAAAGAAAAGGAGAGAGAGAGATCGTGAGGAGAAAGAAAAAAAAAACAAACTGATGAAAAGAAAGAAGAGACAGGGAAAGTGGAAGAGAGGAAAGGAAGAGAAGAAAGGAGAAAAGCAAGGGTCTTCTCGTTCTATAGCACTCTATCTCTCCTTATTTTCAATTTTCAGATTTATTCAGTTTTTCTCTTGGACTATGTAATCCTGAGCAATCTGTACAATTTCCCTAAGGTGAAAACCTCATCTTAGAGACCTGCAGTGAATATTATCCCTGGGTCTCAAAAATGCCAATAAGAGAACAAATAATATTTGTTCATGATAGTCTTCAGTGCAAATGATGACTGATTAGTGTTATGTGTGACACCAACAGAGACAGTAATCAAGGTTACTTTAGCATTGATTTTTTACAGAGGTGAAGCCTTTTTGATGTATTACTCCATCAACACCTTCAGAGACAAACTTTGCACATGAAATTAATCCCAATTAATTAGAACATTTGTAGATAGTGCTGGGCCCTTTTATGTTGCAAAATAAATATTAATTCAGTTGCATTTTTTTTTCACCTTGTGCAGCTTGTGTGGCTAGGAAGAGAAAAAGAACTCTATTGATCAGTGCACTGAAATATGTTGGAAAGTTTCGGCATCTGAAGTGGTTTGAGAGGCTGCTTGCCTGAAATCAGGTCAAGGCCTAATAGAGGAATTCAGGAAACTGGATCCAAATCATATTGGCTTTTCTGATACATTTAGTCATGGAAAAAGTATCATTTCTGATATATGAAAGGGGGTAAAGTTTCAAGTTATACATACTCTCACAAAGTATACATAAAAGAGTGGACAGTGACGCTACCCTAAAGGGAAGATGTGTGCTGATCAAAAGTATCTTTGTAATTCAGAAATGTATTTGTTCAGGAGCATCTTCTAGTATTACCGATTTTTTTACTAACCGGTGTGATGAGTAAATACCTGTGAACTATGTTGACCTGCCTTTAACTGATTTCCTTTGGAAAGGGAGGAAGGTACGTGTATCTCCTCTACTCCTTTGAAATTGACCCCAAAACCTTTTTGTTTGTGTGGCATCAGTTTCTTCTGATTCCCAGCGTGTAGGCCTCTAATTTTGATTCCCAGAAATATGTGGTACAAGACTGGGAGGAAAGATGAACAAGGCAGAGAGGATTCCCATTACTTTCTAATTGACACATTTAATACCTGATGTTTTAATCCCACCCCCCCTGCGGGTGGATATTATTTCTTCATACCGAATATATAGGAAACTTTGACAGTGAAATTATACTGGAGTCTCAGATTAGACTATTGAACCCACTACATTCAAGCAATGTAGTCTTGAACCCACCACAGTCAGTCCTACCCCTAGATACAATATCCCATCTTGATTACTGAAGTGTGAAGAGGGTGTGATAAAACGATACAATTTTTTTCAGCATGTGTTGAGGATAAGAACAGCAGCTACAGTCAGTCTCATCTTTTACTGAGGCAAAAAATATAAAATAAACCCCAAACTGACAGTTATCAACATTCCACTTAAACATCAAGTAAGTTGTTAAAGTTCTGCCTAGAAAAAGTAACAATAAAGAGTCTCTAACTCGATTAGTCTCTTTGGAACCTCATCAAAGCAGAAATAAATGAATGTTTGTATTATTACAGTAATGCTTGGATGGCCATTTCCTCACCAGATTTAGTCATCACATAACATTATTATAGAAACAATAAACCCTTTCTACAGCCCATTATTCTCTGAAAGGCAGAATTTGAGACCTTCTCTGCTCACAGCCCAGCCTACAATATCTGAGTTGCAACAGTTCGGTGAGTCAGTGAAACATTGGTCCCACCGCGGGGAGGAGATGCAGAAATGCAAAGTGAGGTAGAATAGCAGGCTGCAAGAGAAGGTGACTTCAGTGAGCCCGTGCTTTGTTCTAACTTGAGAGAGAATTAGCTGGGGAGTAAACTCCCAGAGACTTCAGTGTGCACGGGAACCTGGTGGATGAGGCTTCTGCTGCTGTGCGGTGACAGCTGTGGCAGGGGCTCTGCAGGAGCATGTGCTGCCTCAGGCATGTAGTCAGCACTATTAGCATTTGTCTGAAGCAGCAGTAACTCCTGCTGGAATACCTGTCCCTGTATGCCAAGGATTGTCATGATGACAAGGATCCTCGCTTCTCCAAATTACAATTCAATACCTCAGTGTTATCCTTATTGGGGTCCCAGATAAAGATGAAGGGTAGAACTTATTGTCAGTCTGCTTCCTTAATCAGTAGGCTGAGCCAACAGGTTTAGTCGGAAAGCAGAAGAAAGGAGCTGCTCCTACTTGCTCTAAATTGACTACTTGTTCCTGAACACCCAAAGAATCTCCCATGGAGGATTTGGATTTGAATTCCTGTTCCTTGACACTAAGTAGCGCAGCAAGAATGGAACTTGTGTAAATTGTTGGAAACTACAAAGGGGTCATGGTGATATAGAATGAAAGCGAATCTAGAGAGGTAGAAAGATGATGGATAGTCTGAATGTCCACCCAGATTGTATGGGTGACTGAATCCTGATTGTAAAAAGTTCTGAGTCTGGTTATGTGTTTACCCAACATCCAAAACAATGAGGTCTGTAGGTAGCAAATACTTCACTATTGATAATAAGGATGATGAAAGACAGGGATATATGATCTGAATTTCCTCAGTGCCGTGGCAGTAGACCTCTTATTACTTTTGTATTGTAAACCTCTTGTTAATTTACCTCTGATTCATAGTGGTGTTAACGAGCAGAAACGTTCTGTGCATATATACAGCATCAGTATTTTGAGTGTATCCTTGTCTTTGGATTTGCATGTGAATATGAAATTATTCTATGCAAGTATGGGATGGGATTTAATTGTTTTCTCAAACAATGTATGCTTATCTTTCTGGAAGCAGTTCAGACCATCAAAGAGTTGTTGTTGATGAACTCACTAATTAATTTCCAATACTTAACCTTGTATTTTGCTTCATTACTGGTACTCTGTTCCCCCTAGTTTTACATTTGGTATCAGAAAGTTCATTTAGAATACAGTCAATCTTCCAATACTAGCTGTGCACTTTTAATTTTTTATTCAGTAAGGACACAATGGGAATAATGCTTGTATCTATCAAGGAGATGCATGAAAACTTCTGAGTTGCATTGTCTAGAGAAAAAACTCCAAACAACATAAAAACAAGACCTGGGAAGAAAAAAAAAAAGTAAATAGAATAAAATTAGTTACCAAGGTGACTGGCTATTATGATAAAATAATTTATAGGTATTCAAGAAGTTTATAAAAGCACAAAGTTGAAACAGATAAGATTTGATTTTAAAATTACTTAATAAATAACTGATTTTATTGTATTTTATTTCCTTTAATGCTTTATTGTTTGCTTGCAATATTACCTTAGAAGGTCAGGAGATAAATACCTTCAGAAAGGAGGAAGTGGCAATTCAGTGTTTAAGTGTCATTATTGCATCTGATGATCTGCCTAAGCGTGAGATACAAGACATCTGGATTTTCTTCAGAGCTGAGGAGGACTTGGAGGCTTCAGTCCTGCTCTGTCAGCAGGAATGGTTTGGAGAAAATCCAAACATGTTTTATGCTGGTCAGTCCCCTCTCTTCTAGTTGGTGTAACTTCACTCTCTGAAACCAATTCACGTAAACAGAATGGTCTAAAAGCACACAATGAGGCTAATTTATCAACAGAGCAGCTTATGGTTCTGGTGGATTCTCTTTCAGTGAAGATCTTTAAATGAAGATTAGATATTTTCTGTTTTATCTACAGAAATACGTGCTCTCAAACTTAGAACGGGATCAAACTCAGAAAGTGCCCTAGCCAGAATTTTTTTCAGAGATTATAATATATCCACTGGCCTTACATTTTATGAACTTCTCTTTTTGCAGTGTGCATCAGTACATCATAGTTCTTCAAGTATATGGGTTATAAAGACAATTGTTGTTGGTGACATTAAGCCTTCTTTATGAACAGTGCATTTGTACAAACAGGCTCTGTCTCTTCAGTGTGGCCTTCAAATTCTTCTGGGCTTTGGGTAAGGATGTACATCTTGTCTGTGATTTGCCTGTAGGTAGGAAAATACCTGAATTTGTACCAGTGCTTTCAGTCTTGTACCACTGCTTTCACTCTCTTACTTTTCTTCTGTGCACTGATTTCACAGAAGGAAAAACCCAGGTAATCCAGCACGGTTGAAGTCAAAGAGGGCCTGGTCATCTTCCCAACCTGGATAATTTAGGGAATCAAGACCTGGAGACACACTGGCTATGCCACTGGTTATTTTAGCTTGGTCTCCATCCAGTTGCAAAATATTTTTCTGTCTTGAATATGTATCTGTCAGCCTGTTTTGGCTCTATTTGGGTTCTTTTATTATATTCTCTTCTAGGAGACAGAGAGACCGCCAGACTTTCCAGATCTGGTTGTTTGGTGCTTGATATAAACATGCAAGGAATGCCATAAAATCGTTTCTAGTACTCTACGGTGATGAGACTAGTGGGTAAAGAAGTGAGTTGACGGGTGAGTTGGAAGGAAGAGAAAAGAGATAAGAAGAGTACACAATGCTGCATTATGATTCTGTTTAACAACCTGAAGAAGTCGTGTAGAAACTCCTACCAAATTTGATATTGAATAACAGTTTAGGAACAGGCTGCAGGTTTTCACTAAAAAAAAGAGAAAAAATGGTTAAAATAGAGATATCATTAAGATGTGGTTGCAATATCAAGAATCTTTGCTCCATTCCTATAGGTCAGAAAAATGTATTGTTATGTTAATGACTTTCGGCAGTTCATCTGGGGATTCTTCACAATTTCCTAAAACCATTCACTGGACATGACTTCCTTTGGGACTTTTTATCCTTTCAGGAAATTTTGCAGTGGAATATATTCCATATTTTCAACGACACACACTGTGTATAAATTGCTTCTCAGGATTTTCATGTTATGAGGAAAGAGACATCTCATGGCTGAATTTGTAACATATCAACTTGTGACTTTGATAGGTTGATCACTATATGTTTACTGCCTAGTAGGGATCATGAAAGATTTAACTGTATCCCAGTTATTCTATGTCTTCCTGGATATGATGGAGAGGAGAAGGCATGAACTCCTTTTAAGGAATAGAAACAATTTCCTTCTGGGAGAGAAATGATGACTGATATCATCAGTGGACATTCTCTTCAGCTGCTAAGTTTGAAGACAAAGTTCATTTTGACTTTCACAATATCATGTCACATATGTTCTAGGAGAATAAAAATACATAGATGAAATATAAACTTTCATTTTTTGCAGTCCTTTTTTTTACATTTTAAAGTGGATCAGGATAGAAAATTCTGCCTTTTATGTTCCAGTTTTCACCATTCTAGAGCTTGACTTTCCCAAGATGGGGTTGGGGGTAGTGGTGGTGGCATATCACCTTTAACAGTTTCAAACACCTCAACAGGACAAATCCTGTTAAAACCATAAAACTTGGGGCAAGATCAGATACAGCTGTCCCTCAAGATCAAAATAAAAGGCTCCAATCAGATGGAAGAACTGCTGAAATATCCTTTTGTCTTCACTTCTTTTTTTTTTTTTTNCATTTAGAGTTGATCTTTATTGGCATGAATGCAAAAGCGTATTATGAACTTGGATGCTTGAAATTGCACGAAGTGAATTTCAAATAGCATATTCATTTAGAATAATCTGAATTTGCAAATCATGCTGCATTAGTAACTCCCATGGTTTACAAAAGGGAATGATATGGCAGGAGGGATGTAATTATCTAAAGCAAACAACCAAATGAACAAACACAAATTCAAAGTAAAAACAGATTACCATGGACTATGCAAGATCCTAATACAGGAAAACAAGTTTCACAAAAATAAAGAAAATCAAATGCCAACCATATGAAATAATAAAGAGAAAGAAGTTAGGCTCAGCAAATTAGTTCTTTGGAATTAGATAAATCTAATTCTATTGTTTCCCACCACATGCTGAGTACAACCATCAGCTAGGACTGTTTATTGGTGCCTAATGACCCACTGCTGCCCATGAATCACAGTTTTACTAACACAGACATAACTTAGCAATTTCTTTCCTAGTCAAAGTTTTTTATGTCTTTGGGGGATGTTTAACGTTCAGCCTGTCCAGGGATAAAAATTTGAGAGGTCTTATCCCAGTGTTTAACTGTGTTTGGGACAGATTGATAGGAAGTTTTTGTAATTGCTGTTATAGAGAGGCAACTTCTTACGTGCTATGAATATCTAAATTAACCAGAAAAAAAAAATAAAATTGCTATGTCAGGAAGGTCCAGAGCTTCATCTAGAGAGAAATCATAGAGAAATCATAGTCTCTCACTGATATATATATATATAATTTGTGAGTTATAGAGGAGCATATATATATATATATATATATATATATGAGATATATATGCATACATATATAGCCATACTCTGTTTATCTAATTGTGCAGCACATGTCATCCAGTTAGCTCCTGTCACAGAACACAGGAAAAAGGAGAGAAACCCCTTTTGTTTTAGTTAGCATGTATGCTATTTAGCATATTGATAAATGATTTATAAGAAGAGCTTAAAAGTGAAACAATTTTGGATGAAACCTGAAAAGTCCCCATTTGGGAGTGACACATCTGAAATGGCCTCTGAGGAACTGTAGGAAGATCTCACAGGGCTCGCTGGATAAGCAACCCACTGGCAGATAAAATCCAGTAGTAATTAGTGCTCATGGGTTGGACCAGGCATTTGGGGTCAGGTATTCACAAGATATTTGGGCACCTCATTCCCACAACCTCTCAAGATTTTTATATCACTGAATTTTTTGAGAGTCCAGGGTAAAATAAAATGCCCATGGTCACACAGAAAGCCTGTGGCAAAGTGAAAGATTCAACCCAGCTTTGCTGAGGAGTTCTACAGCAACTTTAAGTATTAAACCATCTCTTTTTGTCCTTCATCATGCTTAAATTTGGGGCCCGTTTGCAATTATCTGTAGAGATCAGTAAAATTCCATGACACATGGCATTAAAAAAATATGTTTCCATTTATCTTCACTCCAAATAAAGTAAAATATCTTCCAGAGCTTTATTCTTGCTGGCAGGGTTCTCCCAAAACCCTCTCAGCTGCATATTTCAGACTCAGTATTTAATACGAGTGATGCAGTTGCATTTCCATAATTCAGCTGTTCAATCAAGGCCCTCCACCTTTTTAAATGTGTAAGTCATAAATATGAAAAAAAAAATACTCTGTGCAATCTTTGCTGACTGAATTAAAAGTCTTAAAGAAACTTTCCATGCTATGAGGACTGTGAAGGATTTGGCAGAAATGGTGCTAACAATTAAAGCAGCCAGAGACAGATTAAATTTGCTGATGACAGCTCATTTCTGAGATGGTTACAGCAAAAGTCTGATAAACGCTTATCTGAAATTCACAGTTTTGATGAGGCTTCTACTTGTACCAGGAGAAAATGAAACACTTTAAATAGCATGTGATCCCAGGGAAAGGTCTGCTTGGTATTACAGAGGGAAGCTAGGTATTTCTGCTGCAGTTATGATTGTGAATTATTATAACCCTTTGTTTTCACAGCAGGAAAAATAAGTCTAAACTGTGTCTTGTAAGTGAAACCAAGGGCAATTTCAATCTCCATAGAAAGTTTTCAATGTTTAAGCAAAGGGGGGGGGTGGGAATAAAAGGAGGAGGGACATATTTGAGCCAACAGAAAAATAAATACTTTTTTCCCCCCCCCATACATTCAATGGGAGGAAGCCATCTCAGTGTATATCAATATGGGTAATATCATACTGAGTGGAACAGCTCTGGTATTACTCTGGTGTGAAGTGCATCTGCACACATGAAGTGGTACAGGAGAAGCAGCTGAACCCTGAAATATGAACTGTCTTTCTGAATGTCTCCAGATCTGTTGTAGTTCCTGCACCAGAGCCCTGTACCACCAGCCCCATAGGTCTCTATAAGATTTTGCACTGGAAAGTTTAGCAGAAAAATTAAAACACTGTGTCTGGTCTCTTGTGATGAGCATGAATATGAAGTTTTAATCAACATCAGTTGTTCTTAAGCTGCTTTTCATTGGTGAAAAGCTGGTAAGGTGTATGTCAGGATCAGGCCAAAGAAGAAGCCAAATACAGATAGACAGATATTATTCCAGGCAGAAATCAAAGCCATGGAGACACTAAATGAAACAGAGTTAACCAAAAAGAAACTGAGGGCGAAAAACCCTTTTGCACACATGGTGCAAATAGCCAGTGGGACTTATTGTCAGGGGACCAAGGATTTAGGCACAGTCTTTAAAGTTATTGGCACTTAAAAGGCTAATGCATCCTCTGGAGGGTGTTTTTAAAGGACTGCCAGAAAAAAATATTAAATTTCTGTGAGAGAAATGATTAGGCATGATATTAAAGAGTATTTTTTTCAAGTCAGAGCAACATCTAACTTAGAGAGAACAGAGAAGATCTATGGGGGAACAAAACAAAACAAAACAAAACGAAACAAAACGAAACAAAACGAAACAAACCAAACCAAACCAAACCAAACCAAAACAAAACAAAACAAAACAAAACAAAACAAAAAACAAACCCAAAATGCTCAGCTTTGTCCACAAAAGCATTTTCTGTAGTTTTCTCTAAGTTACATGTTTTGACTCTGACCAGACTAATCCAGGCAAAGTTCATGCTTGTTAAATATTAAGGACTTTAGAGGAAGGTTGAAGAGGCAAGAAAAAGAAGAGACAAGAAGAAGAGAAGAAAATGAGACTAATATTTTTGAAATGAAAATACACAATTGGTTAAAGCTGTAGCATACAGCACCACTTTCTTGTACTGCATTTTCTATATTAGATTACTCACATAGAGATTTAACTAGAAATTTATCTTTTATTAAAATCATATAAATAAAAACATGTCCTTCCACCCTCCAGCATGTTTACAGATGCATTTATTTATTTTACAATATTCTATTTAATTAAAGATCTACTGTTACAGGAATAAAACTTTCTCAGATATTTACACTTCCAAGATAAAATTGGGCATGTTTGCAGTGACACAAATTGACACTCAAACCCACTGTCTGCACATACGATTTGTACAGAAGTTGGCTATTGCACAGCTGTGTTATCTGCTAAACAGAGTCTGACAAACTCAGCACTCAGTAAATATGAATATCTCAGTGACTGTGTCTTGGTTGCTCCTTCCCTGTGGAAACAGAAGCATTTTTATTTGCCAAGAAGCCCTTAATTTTTATTCAGTGGAACTTGGGCAGCAGTGCAAGAGGAAAATTCAAATGTTGATGTGAACTTTGGCTTCTTTGTCCCTCCAGAGGAAACACAAGGAGGAAAAAATGAATGAGTTAAACTTTGGCAGAACTTCTGGCCCTCAGTTTTTTGAGCTTTGCTCTAGGACTGCCTTTGGCTCGTGAGTTAACCTGTCCATGTCAAAATGCTTTTCTACACATCCCAGTGGCCTGTCACTGTTCTGCAATTCTGAAAACTCTGCATCAGGGTTTCCTCTTAGATCACTCCAGACAAGTTCACACACTTTTCAATTATACAAATTGTGTTTTATTTTCTATTTTGAATAACTAATCAATTTTGATTTTCCTGTGAATGAAAGATGATTTTCCCCTGTAACATTGTGGTTAGGTTTTTGTTTGTTTGGTTGGTTGGTTGGTTGGTTGGTTTCTTGTTTTGTTTTGTTTTGGGGTTTTTTTGTTACTTTTTTTTGCTATAAACAGTTTTTTGGTAAATTTATGTAGGTTTCAGATTTCTGTTTGGAGCTAGTACTCTTCAGATTATTCTGAAAACAAGATTTTTCTTTGGGACATTTTTTTGTTACAAAATTGTATGAAGAACACAGGGATTCAGTCTTTATTAAAAACTAACCTCTACTCTGTATATAGGCCCTATTTAAAAAAAAATAAAATTTGCTTCATTATTCTTGTTCTATGAATTTTAATTAATTTTTGAAATTCTAAATTACCTGTCTTTCTGAAAATTGATATCAAGATTAAAATTCAAACTCAAATAAGATAGAAAAGAAAATAATTGTTCCTTATTTAATTCTAGTGAAAAGTCTTACTTATATCCAATATTATACATAGTTTATTTAATTGTTTTCAATAATTCTATGTGAAGTATGAGGAAATAAGTCGATTTTTTTTCCAATTTCTTCCCTCAAACCAGACAAAAACTTCACTTCTGAAAATCTAATTGAAAAATATGATGAAGAGGAAATTAATTATCCTAAGAAAAAATCAGGCTAAAACACATTTATAAAATTTTAAAGCTAGAAAACCTCAACCAACATTAAAACCCCCCAACAAATAAACAAATAAAACTCTGACAAACTAGAATTTAAACTTTTATTATACAGTTATCCATTTAATTATCATTATAAGGTTACATTTGAGTGCTATATGTGTTGCAAAACACAGCAAAGTTGGTCCAGAAAATTTTTCATTGAAGTGTAAATTTCTAGTTTAGTGTTCCCCATATACTTTCTTCTGCAGATCAGAAAACCACAAAGAATAAGTTATATTTGCAAGCTGAGTTTGTTTTCAGAAAATTTCAGATAAATTCCCTTTTAACTGTATTTAACCTCTGCAGTCCTTCTTTTTTTAACTGTGAAAAGGAAACTAAATAACAAAATAGAAATCAAAATTACAAACTTAAATTTAAAAAGAACTTATTATGTGTCAGAATCTGGAATAATCTGCTCTTTTTGCTTTTTCTATACTGGAACACACATTACTAGAGCAGTTACATTTTCAGAAAGAAAAAGGTATATCTATTTCAGGATGGGCATCCTCCTGTCATTGCAGTTTCTCTTTGTGCTTCAATTCTTTTTTTTTCTTTTCTTTTTTCTTTTTTTTTTTAAATAAACAGAGTAGCCAAGAAAATCCACATCTGTGAGCAAATGAAAGTATTTAATGTTTTTTAAAAAATCGGTAAACTTCATTACATCACAGTGTTTTCAGTCTATTTGCTCCTGTTTAAGAGTGGACAGACAGTAGCTCAACAGCCAAATGCATATGAATGAAATGACAGTAATCAGTGTTAGTATTGAAATAAATATTTGCATCAGGTTATGATGGGCAAGTGCTATAAAAATTAAATTACAACTAAAATTTTATTTTCCACTCAGGTTTAGGTGTCGTTACCACAGTAGATACAGTAGTGTTAATAACATCACAAAATTTTAGAGTTAAATTTAACTCTCAGTGTATAACACTGTGATTGGAATAGCCCTCTTGCTAATGCTGATGAATTACTATGATAACAGTGGATGTTTACTGACACCAAGATAAAAATAAAATAAAATTAAAAATAAAAATGAAGTCTTTTGAAAAGGATCCTGGTCCAACTCTCATCAAACTCATTAGAAATACTGTGATTATCCATTTTAATGGAATTTAACCCTCACAAAATATTTTCTTCTGAATTTTTAATGAAAATGTAATTTTTTTTATATATTTACTTTCCCTGCATAAAGAATCATACAGATGGGATATCTGCATTTCATGTATTTTAGCATCATTTCTGTGCCTTTGAAAATATACATATATTTCCTGTCATTTTTATGTTTTTCAAAAATTGATGAATACCTTAAGTTCAACTCTGTTAACTGTTTTCTCACACTGAAAAATCTATTTGCTACAAAGATTTATTTATCAATTTTATTCTGTTATAAGAAAAATAATATTTTACCTTTTGGCTAAAGCAGCTAGGATGTCATACTCCCGCGACCACTCTGTTTCTGAAACACAACTTTTAGTTTATTTTCCTTTTTTATTTTTATTTTACTTTCTCAATTTTTTATGGTTTTTCACGTTTTCATAATTTGTCAATTTTTCATATCTCTATGATTTTAAAAGAACAAACATATATTTAAAAAATACAAACCAAAAACATGGAATTTTTGACACTTCATTACTTTGTGGATACAGAAGAGATTTTGAGCAATTAAAGGTATAGAGACATTGCATTTAAAATCAGCTTAATGGCTGTATAATTTTTCTGAAATTGAAGAAATTGAAAAGAGCCTGAAATAACTGAGAAGGAAAAGACATAGAAACCACAGAGAGATACAAGCGGCAATTTTATTTTAATACATGCTGCATTAAAAAAAAAAGTTTAATGTGAAACAAAAGACTAAATTATATGGGGAGTTTTAGGTTTTTTGGGTTATGTTTGTTTGTTTGTTTTGGTTTGTTTTCCCTTTCTGTTAAATCTAAAATGTAAATGAGTGTTTTAAATAGGAGCACTAAACTGTTGTTTAACAGTTAATCTGTAGCACCAGTGTAAAAGAACAAACAGGTGAGTGCATAAATGCTGAAGAGTTCTTGGGCAGAAACAGTGGAGTTCTGCCCTCTTAGGGGACAGCAGGTAGAGAGTTTTGTTTATGTGTTTGGTAGGGTGGGAAGAGAAAGAGTTAAGGCATTTTTTAGCACATTATATGTTACACTTGGTAATGAATAACAAAAGTACACTGAACTTTCTTTACATTCTTTACATTTCTTTACATTACTTTACATTGTAAATTCACATCTCATTTGCTGCTCTTTACAAAATCTCTTTCAGACCATTCTGGTGTTCACGGATATCAGATACTGACATGCTATTATATAACTTCATTGAAATGTTTCCCTGATAATTTAGTGTATGATGTTTGATTTATTTTTCTTTTTTCCCCTAAATCTCAGCCTCCCATAATTTATATTCTTCTCACATATTTATACCCTTATTTCTCTGGTCTTGTCGACTCAGAATACAGCTTTGCAATTTTGCTTCCATCTCTGGCATAACAGTGTTTCTCTGCTAAGAAACTAGTTTTCAAAACCCACTGAGTTCATAACTTTCCATTTCTCAATTGCATATGTTCTTTTTACTATTTCTCTCTTTTGTTTGTTTGGTGGTTTTTTTTTTTTTTTGTTTGGTTTTGTTTTGTTTTTTTTTTTTTTGGTTGGGTGGTTTTTGTTTTTTTTTTCCTTTGGCTGGCCAGTACATATACAGGTATGGACAGTCAATATATCTATAATAATTAATAATGTCTAATGCTCAGAAGCTTTACAGGGTTTTGATCTGTTAGTGAGTTGTACCTCATTTGGGAGATTGACAGCAAATATTACCCTTTCTTTGATTTTCACAGCTGATACAATAGAAGACCAGAGCTCATATAATACCTGATTTCCCAAGCTCCCAATCTTATGGATAATTGTTGCCCAGAGGGGAAATTTCTTCCCAGTCTACGTCAGCAAATGGTAGGTTTATATCACAAAACATGAGGATTTATGCTCCAATCTATTCCATAGCACTATCAGACTCTAAAAACTTCATTTGAGGAGCAGAGTTAATGTGTAGTTAGCAGTTTTACTGTATCTCACCTATTTGTCCAGAATTTAGTGAGATGTCCTAAAAATATAAGTAGAACTGTAGCAAGTAGGCTTTCAGCCTTACTGAAACCAAGCAAAGGAGGAGTTTCAACAATGGTATACGATCATATCATAGTGCTTCTCATATCCTCAGAAGATCAATCTGTCAGTTGCTCCTCGTCTTAACAGTGCAGATCAATATAAGTGAGGGGCAAAAAAACCCTCAAACCCAACATGAACTTTATTTCCCTTTTTGGTGACATGAGGGCTGTGAAAAGAAAAGAAGACTTACTCAGAGCAATGTTAGTACCAAATTTGTTAAACTGCTGAGACTGGCATGGGTGCAGAGATTTCTAATCACTGTGCAAGATCCGTGAGGAGATACACCTACTCATTCAGGCTGAGTAAGGAGAACAGTACAAACGTGAGTGTGACCTGGCCACAAATGCTCCTTTGCTTCTCCATCAGCGTTTGAACTTGCAACAGTAGAGGTTTCAGAGACCCGTCTGGTGCATTGAACAGTGGTCTACACTGACTTCATCAAGTGATAACTACACAAAAATAACCTCTGCTGCTTTCAGAAACCTAAAAGCAAAGTGTCTGTTCTGAACCAGCCATACATACTATCTGTAGATTCCATAGAAAGACAGCCAATTCATCCCATCCCTTGAAAGCGAATGGGATTACTGATCGTTTCAAGGGGTTGCGTATGTTTTTCTATTTTCTGCAGGGTGACCAGGTGAGAACAGATGACTCACTTTCATCTAGTGAAACTTTAAATGAGTTGATTCCTATACATCAAACATGTTCTATTGCACAAATTGGCTGCATGTGTTTGCTTGGATACCAAGTATTTCCAGAGTCCTGTTGCAGTCAGCAATACATCTTGTAAAGTGCTACCTAACAGAATTGGAAATACAGGAGTCTAACCTCTGATGGACACAACATCTTTAAGCTTAATCTTCCTTGTTATCTGACAGTGACAATAGCAAAGCCAATCTGATTTTGTTCACTTTCTTCATTTCACCCCTGCTGAGGATGGCACCCAGCCATCTGTGATGTTACTGAGTTGGAAGGAAACCAAATCAAGGCTAACCAAGCAAGACGGATCTGGTAAGAAACCACCACAGAAGGATTTTTGTCACCTTTTGACTTTTCTTCCCTCACCACCTCTGATTTCACTATGCAACATAGAAGGGAAGAAATCATGTTAAAATAAGATGAGAGGTAACATCAGGTCTGTATGGAAAGTCTACACTGCTTGTATGACATTGACTGAGTTATACTGGCCCTTGTAATTGAAAGTTGGAAGAATCCAGAAAATGAACGAAGATCTTCTCTGCTAGGACAATAACTTGTTGCCAGAAAAGTTCAACATTTTAAAAATCTGGTTATTATTTTTGAAAGTAAGAGTCAGAGTGAAAGTTAAAGTATGAAGATGGTCAATCTGACAAAATATCCTCTCTCAAAAAAGCCCACCTCCTAAAAGAGATTGAATTGCACAGCTTTTGTCACTATTGGTGATGCAGTGAGATCACTTTTTATAATCTGTAACCAAAGTCCTTTTTCACTTAAACTCCTCTGCAAGCCAGCCTATCCATACCCTTTCAACAACTTCAGTGATACTGGTTTCCTTGGAACACGAGTTCATTTCCCCACTTCTGATCTAAGAAGAAGAAGGTGATCTTCATTTAAAAAAGAAAGAAAAAAGAAAAAAAAGGCTGCATCCCTGACACTCATTCTATATTAAAAATATCTATATATCTATAATATTGATATCTATTAATAGTATCCTCTCTGCAAATTTGTATTGTATTAAATTACAGGGCAAATTGCTTCACCCGTTTCTTTTGGCCACTCTGTTTGCCTTGTAAATTAATTATACACCCAAGCAAACCAAATTGATTGGGATTTGCTGCTTGACCGTTACCAGTGTGCGATGCAGAAGAATCTGGTTTAGTGTTCAAGACATCAAGCTTATTTTCCATAAAATACGAATACTCATCTTCAAAAAAAAAAAAAAAAGAGTTAGGAAAAGAAAGTCAATAACTTTTTCTCACTGTCCTTAGGAAGTTTCAGTTCATGCAAAGGAAGGCTGCTTATACTGATGGGGTGAGGAACAGAGTGATCATCCCATTGGCAATATGTGACAGAGAAGGCTTTTCTGCTTTTAACCAGCCCTGTTCTCATATGCGCTGGTAACTTTTAGTCAAGGAGTTTAACAAACAACAGCTCATCTCTTATCTGGTATTGACCATTATTAATTAAACACTGTCAAGATTATTAAAACCAGCCATCAGGAAGTGGGAATCTGTCTCCAAGAGAGAGGAGCAATTTCATCTCCTGCTCAGAATTTTATTTACCAGTAACAAAGTGAAATAAAAGGCAAGGTAATTAATATGAAACTTTCTAATGTACAGGCCTTGTTTGGAAAGAGTGCAGTGAGAATGAGCTTCTCCTCCCCCAAGCTGTGGAAAAGTTTCTTTTACCTTAGGAAGGATAACAATGGCAGAACATGTTAGTATAAGTTCCTATTCTCCTTTTAGTATGTATTAAATACTTCATGACAGATGTTCCTAATATTCAGATATAGCATGACTCACTCTTCCAATCTTTCTTGAACTGTTCTTAGAGAAATTATGACATTTTTCTTTGTATGGTGCTGTGCTGGAAGCTCTTAGTCTGCTTTGGTTGTCTGTACACTTGGTGTCAGAAGGAAGCTAAAAATTGAAAAAGAAAAAAATGATGATGAAAGTGTGCTCTTTAAGAAAGAATGCTCATTTTACACATAGCCTTTTGGCACTCAGAGCCATCATTTGCACAGAACATGAATATTATGAAGGCAGATACAGAGAAGAAAGACATATCCTTGATTCCTTTTCCAGTATATTGTGGCTGCCAAAGGTGCTTTTTGAGATAGAACCAGGGGCAGTTGCTTTCAAGAAAATTTATTCCCCGGAGGCTCATTTATGCTGGATAATTATGTTTGCAGTTATTTTAAGATAAAGTTCATCATGGAATGCTATCTTCTTGTAAATCTACAGTGACACCTTCATTATCTCAAACCTTACAAAGACATTTGGAAGAAGATCTTCACAGTCCCCAGTGGGGACTTTGTGTTAGACTCTTAACAAAAATGCCTAATTTTCATCTATGCTTTTTGGAAATGTTGTCCACATGAAATAGAAGTTTGCTAAAAAAAAAAAAAGAAAGAAAGAGAAAGAA
>VXAU01005613.1:23837-40939 GCA_013399695.1 Formicarius rufipectus
GAAAGAAAGAAAGAAAGAAAGAAAGAAAGAAAGAAAGAAAGAAAGAAAGAAAGAAAGAAAGAAAGAAAGAAAGAAAGAAAGAAGAAAGAAAGAATTGTGGAGATATGAAGGAGAAATTAATGGAAACAAGGTCTTTGCTTTCAAATATGACACATATTGTCCTTTCTGTTACTTGAAGTTGGAGATGTAAAATGGTGAGCTGTTACGATTATAATTAAGTAATCAGGAAATGTGTAACTCATTTATAACATCCCAGTTGTGCTGTACTTGTTAATTGTTAAACACAAGAACAGGAACAGTGACTTTAAGGATTTGTGTAGAACATACAGTAGGGAGAGTTAGAGTATGGGATTGTTTTAATATTGGTTCTGCCAAACCTAAATGACCTTGAACATGTCACTTCTTTTCTGCCTCTCTTTAGATCATGCTAAGTTAAGGGATAACTACAAAAGGAAGGAATGATGAGGATAAATTTGTGCATTTATGTAAACTGTGTACTGACTGGGGTCACTGAGGACTGCAGAGTGACTGCACAGAGAGAAATAAAAACCATCCAGTATCAATGGCGTAGTTAACTGGTGTTTCTACTGTACAGGGGGAAGAATCTGATGAATGTCACATCCTTCAGAACATGTATAGACTTGCTATTCAGTAACAACACATTTGAGATGTATTGTTTAGAGATAGAACAGCCACATTTCTTAAGAGGAGTCTACATCTTTTTTTTATAAGTTTGAATCCCTTTGTGATTAAACAGCTATCATGAAAAGATGTTCAGTTGTGTAAACTTTCCTCGTTATGCTCTGTGATAGGAAAACCACAGGAAGAAAATCTAACTTGAAACAATGAACTTGTCCTACTGCTTCATTTTAAAAAAATCCAAAACCTCATAGGAATTCAGTAAGACCAGAGTCTGCCTACACTGTTGGGATTGTTTACTGGTTCAGAGAGTGCTGAGGTGTGAAGTGATGGAAGGATGGGCAGTGGAGATAGGATGAAGTTATGAACAGAGTTTATTTAACAGAAGTTAAATGCTTCAGTAAGCACTTTGATTTTAGTAATCCAGTTCACCTCACCTTCGTCTCAGAAGCCTGAGTCCACCCCACGGTCCTCCTCACTTCTCAACAGTGTGGTGTGTGATCACAGCTCCAGGTACTTAACAGGAAGATACTTGATGTGAATGCATGGAGACTATATTTTTAGTCACATTTATGAAGAAACTCTTCCCTATGAGGGTGGTGAGGTCCTGGCACAGATTTCTCAGAGAAGCTGTGGCTGCCCCATTCCTGGAAGTGTTCAAGGACAGGTTGGGATGGTCTTGGAGCAACCTGGGCTGGTGGAAGGTGTCCCTGCCCGTGTCAGGAGGGTTTGAAGAAGATGATCTTTAAGTTTCCTTCCAATCCAAACCATTATATTATTCTATATTCCATAAAATATGGGGGAAGCAATGCTGTTCCTACCTGTATATTAGTAAAAATTAACTTGGAAATTATTGACTTTACTAATATTTCTACTGTTTCACATGTTTCATATGACTGTCACTTGCATTGCAAGGCCACTAGTGCAACTAACAGATGGTGTAGGAGGATTAGCAGCTATGAGGGGTAGTTTGCTAACAAAGGAGGAAATAATTTTCAGGATTTCCCTTGCACATTGCAAGCTTCTTCTGGTTTGGTTTGGTTCCATTCCCCCCCACTCCCACCCTTTTCCTTTTGGACAAATCTCATCTCCTTGGCCTCAGCCTCATGACATTTTGGTTTTGGATGAGGATGTCCAATTCTAGTAACAAAACTATTTTACCCCCTCCTTCTGGACTGTATTAGGATTATAGCTTTGGACAGTAAGCAACACCAGCTGGGTTATCTCTGCTTCCTGTACCCCATGTGGTTCAGGATGCTGTTATGGGAAGATATTTACAGATGTCATAATTGTTGTCAGCCTTCCTGACTGAACATCACCTTGCTGTGTTATTTAGTGGGTCTGGCACTGGAACACCACGAACGCTCTCCAAAGGAGATTTGCCAATGACCTTAAGACTGAATGTGTTGAATGGAGTACTGAGCCTTATGGCAAAGTATTATAAGGAGCTTCCAAAAGCTGTGATACTGGCAGCCTAGGGACAGAGTTGAATAGGTGGTGGAACAACCATTTTGGTTCTGGCCACTTTGACTGTAAGGAGGTGCTTGCCAAACCATGATGGTTCTATTCTTTAATAAAATTTTGGTGCTATGACTTCCTCTTTCCAAGTGTAGAAACTCATCAAGGCCCAGAACTATAACCCATATCAATAGGTGAGAATGTATGCATATGCCTGACTTTTGAGTTTATGTAGTTCAACAAAGACCTGAGTAACACACTGCAAAACAGTGGAGATCAGATAAATGAGAGTGAAGTGAGGTGTCAGAGTCATTAACTGTGCTGTTTGCTAAGTGCTTAAAAACCCGTTTCACTTTTATTTTCTTAAAAGCCTTTCATGGAGGTGAAACTGAGTCCCTCCAGATTATACTGATGTCAAGTATGAGATCTACTCCTCATCACTGAACATGCTACAGCTCTATATTACATTTGCATTAGCATAAAAATAACTGCATGACTTCATTAGTTATGCAGATTAATCACTGACTTACCCTAGTAGGTTTCTGTAGGGGACTTCATAACTCACCTGTTCATACAGCAGTCAAAAAACTTTCCAGTGGACACTTCTGGATGTCCTTTGTCAGAAGGAATCCACTTTTTGGGGGATATTCCATCTGAATATCTTTTGTTGCATCCAATCAGTTCTCATTGTCATGTTATGTATTATATCAGGTTCAGATATTATCATAAGTGCTTTCTAAACCCATCACAGATCCTCAGATATGACAGATATTGTTTCATATGGTTATAAGGAAATATTAAATAAAAGGAGTTATAAAAAGTGCTTTCTCAGAAGGAAATGACTGTTTTGCACTGTCAAAATAGCTAAGGCAATATTAACCAACCAGAAGAGCAGGAGAAGAGTCTCAGAATTTGGAGCACTGGATTGTAGCAATATTTTCCTGTGGTGCCTTGAGTAAGAAAGTAGATTTGACTGCATCTCTGTCTACTAAAGAAGAATTAAATATTAATTTTCACGAAGGACTGGGAGACCCAGCTCAGGAACTTCTCTCTCCGCTTTTATCCAAACACGATGATGACAGGGAAGTAATAATAATAATAATAATAATAATAATAATAATAATAATAATAATAATAATAATAATATAAAAGAATCACACCTTTTTTTCTTTGGATAAAAGAGTTTACTTTTTAGTTCAAAGTATCATTATGCTGAACACCTCTGGGCAAGGCTTTCATAAAATATGTGCATGTGTAGAACTTGCATTGATAGAAGCAGTGTCTGAACATGTTCCAAATTGCATTGTAATTAAATTTTGTTCCAGGAGCCTGGTGCTTCAGAGCACCAGTACTCTCAGCGTCACCCACCAAAGCCAGCAAACATCTACTTACTTTTTGACTTACCTAGCTGCCATTCCACTCTCAGGTGTATTTTACCTAGGAAGCAATCTGCCAGCAACTCAGCAGTTTCAGTGCAGAAGGTGTCATAAGTTGCCACTTACAACGGAGACAAAGAATCCTCAGATCGTTACAAGTACATTAAGAGAGCTACTACACCACGGAGCCAGGATCAATCTGAAGGAGAGAAAAATAAATACTAAGAAGACGACAATGTTTTGTCTTTTTTATCTTTTCTTATGCCCTAGCCAGCAGTAACATTCAGTAATGTCACAAAAATCCAAAAGCTTGGACACCCCAAACCCCCTGACTGATGAGTACACATGCAGAGGGAATGGTTATGGTTTTAGGAAATGCTCACAACCGTTGTTTATTTTTACATTGTGGTGATGCTGTTACTATTTTTTATGTTTTTCCAAAATGCAAAAAAGAAAGGGAAAGTATACTAGAGAAAACCTGGATATTTCAGAAGCAGGTATGATAACTGCATATGATTGTTCTGTTTTGTTTGTATTCACTGACACATGAAAAAAATGCAGACAAGTATTTCCCACTGAAAAAAATCTGAGGACTCAGAGGTTTAAGAAATGTTTTTATGAAAAATCTCTAAGCTGACGAAGAGGCTACACTTTTAGTAATATATTTAATACTTTCATATCTCCTTCTTGAAAAGGTATTTTCTGTTCCAATCTGTATGAGGTGGGATACATCGGAGAATGAAGTGTTACTGCACGCTATATATGAAATAAATTAAATTGCATGTCCATATTTAATACATATTTGATGGAAGTAGAATTCAGGCACTGGAGAGTACATCCATTTTGATAAACTACAAAGAGCCAAAAGACAGATTTAAGCACTGGCACATAATCATCTGTACTATTTAATTTTTATCATGCTTATTGTACAGGTGTGTGGGGGGGCACCTGTAAGGGGCACCTGTCAGGGACCGCCGATCCAGGACATGGGGAGATGATGATTTTTATGAATGGATGAATTTATCTGCTGCTAATTAGAGACTGCCACAACCACCAGCTACCCATCCCCATAGAGCTATTGTTTTTTGAAGTTTCTATACTGTTCCGTTGTTATAGTTAGGATAGAAGATGTATTCGATAATTATTACTATTCAATTACCTCTGTTTGTTCAGTTGTTCCGATTGGTTCTGGGAACCCCGGTTACAGCCCCCTGAATGGTCCTTGTACCCCTAAAACCCCATAGACTGGCCAGCGGTGCAGTGCAGCACCACCATACAAGGCTAACCATCCCCCCTGTTTTCCCTTGTAAGTTATGAACCCTCCTTCCCTTTTCCTTTCTTGTCGTGATCCGCCCCTAACTCCACCCAAGTTCTAGAAGCCTCCGACCGACCCCTACAAGAGTTCCATGCGCCCCTAATAAAGTGTTCACACCTGTTCGCACCTGTTCCTACCCCACGCTGTGTGGACCGTTCCTTCATCCCTTTGCGGACGGCGACACACAGGTTTAGCTTATGCTGAGAAGTACTCTCCCTGGCGGTCCCTAGACAGGGACAGTGTTCCCCAGCATGAGGCATGGGATCCTGGATTAGGATTGGACAGACATAGAGGAGAAAGAATGTTTACAAGCAAGTACTCAAAATGAAACCATTGGTCCTGATAGTTTCTATTTTATATTTGCCATAGGGACAATAATTTGAAGTTCAGCCATGCCATGAACAGCCAAGAACTGTGCCATTTTTTACAGGGGTGAGACAACACTTGACAGGAAGCAACATATCAGTCCTGGTCTGAGGCTGAGATCCTATATATTTGCAGTCAGATGATGACAAGACAGCCAGTCCGCAGACTGTCATAGCAGGGATGACATGATGAGTCCGCTTTGCTCTGTCCCCATGTGTGACCTGACCTGATCTCACACAGCTCCTTCGCTCTCCATTCCTTTTCTTCCTTGTGCAATGCTTCCATCCTCCCCAGTATTCCACCAATGACTGCACTTCTGCTGGCAGTCACTTATTTGAACCATTGGACATCATCTTGTAGATAGCCCTCTCTCCTGCTGAAGATTACAAATTTGTTCAATGAGTGTAAATTCAAAGCTTTAGTCCAGTTTAACACTGGATTGTTTCAGAAGAAAGTGCTGACTGATTTCAGCAGAAAGTTTCATTAAATTGAATATATTTGACTTTGTAGCCTTTAACATGTTAAACCAATTTGTGTTCAAATGACACTTGAAATTTAACTGTAATATTTTAAAAAAAACTTACCAACAGGAGTACAAACACCAACATTTCTTCCTGGATAGGACTTTGAACAACACTCAGAGCTGGGATCTGTGCTCAGGACAGGACTGAGCTGTAAAATGTTCAGATAGAGAAAACTTTAAATTTAATCATAAAAGAACTTGGAAAAATTCATAAGGGCAGATAATATTTCTACATCAGTAAATTGGCAAAGTTCAGTCTCTGTAGGGTGTCTCTATTTAAGTCAAAACTGTCCAAAGTGTCTGAAGGAGAACCATTGCAAGTTCAAAAATAGAGTTTAAAATTAAAGGTTATATCCTAACTGCCTAGTTTTCCAAGGACTTTTAGTCTCTTATTCTCAGTATAATGTTCGTGGTCAAACACTGGAACAGACTTTCTAGAGAAGTGCTTGATGCCCCATGTCCGTCAGTGTGGACAATGCCCTTTAGAACATGCTTTGACTGAAGTGATCAGTCAGTGGATTAGTAATTCATTGTAGGACCCTTCCACTGAAATTCTATTCCATTCTATTCTATTCTATTCTATTCTATTCTATTCTATTCTATTCTATTCTATTCTATTCTATTCTATTCTATTCTATTCTATTCTAATAATATTTTTCTAGTTGTTTAGTAAATGTCTGTGCTTGCAGTTTTCATGAGTTGGTCTCTTATCCTCCCTGATCTTGCTTCTCACTACCAGCTCCAAAATGAGACCACAATTCCTTTCCAATTGTTTCTGCTGTTGTTGCTGTTAACATTTGTTTTCGTCAAACAATATCAAGGAATGTCTGGAAAATCAATGTTTAATAAGTTACAGTAATGTTTTCAATTTCCTGTCATCTGCTTTAATGTACATGTGTACCCTGTCATTTCTCATCACTTTCTAAATCCATCTTGTTATCAGCAAGGTATAACTTAATGTACAGCTAACTCATTCCTAGGTGACCTTAAAGCATACACTTCTGGGGATGCTTCGCAGAGGAGTAATTCTTTCTTTTCAGTGAAGGTGACAAAGGGAACATCTTGGAAGTTGCAGCACAAAACTTCAGCAAGGACTTTTACACACTTGGGTGAAAGAAAAGAAAAGAAAAAAGAAAAGAAAAGAAAAGAAAAAAGAAAAGAAAAGAAAAGAAAAGAAAAGAAAAGAAAAGAAAAGAAAAGAAAAGAAAAGAAAAGAAAAAAGAAAGAAAAGAAAAGAAAAGAAAAGAAAAGAAAAGAAAAGAAAAGAAAAGAAAAGAAAAGAAAAGAAAAGAAAAACAGAAAAGAAAACATACAAACACAAAACAAAAACCAAACCAAACAAACAAAAAACCAAACCAATCCAAACCAAAACAAAACAAAAAAACCCAAATCAAATAAAAAAACCACAAAGAAATCACAAAACAAAAAAAACCAAACAATTAGGTAGAAGAAAGTTTATATTATGCTTGCAGTGGTGTGATCGCTGTGTTCCAAAAGAGTCTTTTGCCTTGCAAAAACAAAGTCCTAAGTCTGAATCAGACTATGTCCCATAGCACTGTCGAGGATCTGACATTTAACATTTGTTATGAGGATTTGACCTTTAGCATTCATTACTATTACTTTTCTATACCTTCTTCACTGCAGTGACTTAACTGATTGACAGAAATATATGAAGAAATGAGGCCATGGTGATTTACTTCAGTGCTTCCTCTCTACAAGCATTGCTTTGAGAAGTTCAATGCAACTAAAGTTTGACTAGGCAAACAAAAATAGAGGGTGCAAGACTGTATTCCTGTGGTGAAAAGGGAAAGAAGTAAGGAGAGTTCCAAGAGAGAAGGCAAATTAAGAGGGATTTCACTGTCTCAAGGAGATTAATCTAGTCACCTGTATACATCCAAAGAGCTCAGTTAGTGCTGTTTGGATACTGCTATGCTGCCAATTCTCTTAGACCAGACAGAGTTTGCTGTGGACAGTAACTCTAAAAATGGAACAAATGATGTAGGGTTTTAGACATCTTGAACAGGAGACCTTGGCTCAAATCTCCACCATTTGGATGTTTCATTGTCAAGTCATTGCAAGTCATTAAATCTCACCAGACTCAACAGGATGGACTGTAAAAAAGGATGGGGACACCTAAATGGTGGTGCTGGAACTCAGCCCATAGTCTATTTTTCAAGTGATTCTGCTAGGCACTTGTTACTCTTGGTTGTGCTTCCCTCCCATTCTTGTTCTTTTTAATAGCTTTAAATATAATTGCTGGAGCATATTAATGTCTCCTTACCCAGATGTGTTAAAGACTTAGGTCAGCCTTTTGGAATACGTAAAACTCTCCAGACCCAGATTTAATGAAGACTTGGGAAATGGAAAAAGTAGAGAAGTAGTGAATCTGGAAACAAGGGCCAACCCACTCACCCTGATCCTGAAGACACCGAAAAGACTGTGAACTCCCACATAGATTTCTGCATTCAATTCATTACCAGTTGGTACTTAGAGATAACATTATGGAAGTTTTTGTTTCTCCACTTGGCTTTAATTACCTTCCTTATTAGGATTTATCTTTCTGATATGGCAAAATATTATTTCAATAGATGCTGCAACGGTATGCAAAAGTTGAAAATTAGTTCCCACAGAACATTATTAATGAATGTTTATGAGTTTCAATGCAAGCAATTTAAAGGGCTGGGAAGATACCTTTCTTGAGAGCTCAATTCAACACAGTACATGTTTGGTTTAAAATAAACTAAGCTTAGTGTTTGGGGTTTTCTTTCCTTTTGCCTTTTTTTTTTTCTTTTTTTTTTTTCCCTTTCTTTTCCCCTCCCTTTCTTTGGAATATACTAAACTATTCTTCAAATGCTAACTCATCTAACCAATTTTGTATTGAAACATGAATGCATTTTAATTCCCTATTCAGACTGTTGTAGCCATGAATATTTCTGCATCCCTAGCAATATGTTAAAAGATGGCTTTTTGTTGCCTTTTTATGTTAAAAAAAAAAAGAAAAACAAAACAAAAAAAACCTCACAAACTTCTGCAATTCCTTTTACTGTCTGATTAAAATCCAATTAATTCCAAACACAATTAAACCTTTCTACCATAGTTTGCAGAAGAGGGTTGATAGAAGTAAAGTTGTCAGTCAAAGATCCGATAGGGAATAGTAACTTGTCATCTACATAACTTTTAACCAGTAAAAATGTTAAGCTAAAATACTACATTAACAGTGTGCTGCTGTATGCAAGTTTATTATGAAATATCTCACTTCTTTGATTGTTGTTCTGCTTATCATCAGATCAATACAATTTTGTTTATATGACACCTTTCCTGACAAAGTCATCCCAAGGCATTTCACAATAATAAATATACATATAATAAAAAGGCAGTTAAAAACACAATAAAAGGAAATTAAACATTAATGTACAATCCAATCCTATTACAAAGTCAGTGCTGCCAAAGAACAGTTTGATAGAACCTAAACTTTTTTTAAAATTCTTGTTTTATTGGCATTTTGAAATTTTAGAAAACCAGTAAAATGCATAACCATAACAAATAATAGAATATGCACAATATATATCAGAATGTGTCCCAGTCCAGACTGTCAAATGGCATAAATCAGCATTGCCTTGCTGACTTCATGAAACTGTAACAAATAATGATTGCTGGAGATTAAGTCCATTACATGTTGACTTAAAGGGCACATTATATTTCCTATCATATGGGAGTTTGGTGTTAATATTATTTGCAGAGAGATTACGTCTTTGTTTCTTTACTAAGATCACGGAAAGTTCCCTGGAGGGCAGATATGAAACTTCATCTCCAAAGAGCAAAAAATATGAATAAAGTTCTCTTCTTATCCAGGTTTTGAATAAATGTTGTGGCAGGCAACTAAGAACCAGACAGCTGCTCACTCACTCCCTGGCATGGGATGAGGAAGAGAAATGGAGGGGTAAAAGTAGGAACAGTCAGGGGTTACAATAAAGACAGTTTAAAAGTAAAACCCACATGTGCAAAAAAGCAAAGCAAGGAATTAATTCATCACTTGCCTTCAGCAAGCAGGTGTCCAGCCATCCCCAGGAAAGCAGGTTTCCATCACATGCTATGGTCCGTTGGTAAAACAAATGCCATAGCTCTGAACATCCTCTCTTCCTCTTTCTTCCATCTTTAATTGTTGAGCATGACATCATATGATATCAGGCATCTGTTTGGTCAGCTGGGAACAGCTATCCCCACTGTGTCCCCTCTTTGTGCACCTCCAACCTACCCACTCACAGAATAGAATAAGAAACAAAAGCCCTTGATGCTGCATAGGCACCCCTCATCAATGGCTGAAATGGGAGTTTTTTATCATCCAAACTAGTTTTTGACCCCAAGATGTCTCAGGTTGAAATTTTGTCCACAAGCTTTTCCTCTGGTATGCTTTTGCACAAAAATTTAGCAGAGACAAATTCACCAGCCCCACTCCCTCTGTACACATTGCTTATATTTTTAACCCTGCCCTCAAACTCAGCACTGCAAACAGTTCTTTGCCATCTCTGAAATTGCTTACGCCCCTGCATGTTTCATTTTGTACCTGTTTCATCTGTCTGTGTCTTTGGAGGATGGGTTACAGGAAAAGTACCATGACTAAATCCAGTTCACTCCACAGAAGATTATAATTTACATCATCTGCTTTGAGGCCATCAGGAATGACAATTCAATGTGGAAAAGAAACCCATCAGAACAGTTAAGGCAACTACAATCTTGGACAGTCTCTACTGCACCTCTGTGGGCTGACAGCACATAAAAAATTTGATTGTTCTGATGTGTTCTCGATGCTATTTATACTAGTTACTGACAAGAGAGTAGGGCATAGTTATGCATGTGCACAAGGCAGAAAGCCTTTGCTTGAGAAAATCTGAAAATCATAGCCTAAAAACTATTTAAACAAACAAAATAACTAACAAACAATCAATAAAAAAAATTAGTATTTTTTCATGTGGTTTTTCCTCATGGAATTCAAGTGAACCTTAGAGGTATGTATGTGTCTGAATTGCTTTCTTAATATTCATGATCTTAAGCACATATTTCCTTTTTTTATTGCCTTAAGTGGTTGACCGTAGCCATTTCTGATCCCATCTGAAACCAACAGAAGTCAACAGAGAGATTCACTTTATCAGATTTATGGTCCTTAACATCTGATTTAGTCCTTAAGACACTCTGTGTAAGCAATGGAAAAAACACACGACATGATTTCTTTGTCTCAGAGACCTGTTTTAGGGCCAGTAGAAGCTTATCTTTGAGTTCCTGTATTTTTTTTCTCCCAACTATAAAGGGAATCTATAAGCACTATAAAGGGAATCTACTGCAACTGACTTATATTTAGATGTTTACATTTAGTATCTTCAGCTTGTACTGCGTAAAAGTATGGAGGAGTCACTATTCCAGCCAAAGACACAATGTTTTTTATCCTGACATTCCTCTGCTCCAGCCCTTGGGCTGTCCCCCTTCCCCATGCTTTTTAAACAAAAGGATGTAACTTTTTAGTGGTGGCTAATTCATTTGTGAGGCAAAGCAAATGACTGGGAAAGGTGTAATAATTACAGCACAATGTGAGGATCCTCTAGTGTATTTCCTGAAGAAGTATGATCTCAGAGAATTTCTGCTAGGTCCTCTTCTAGCAGTTACTGTCAATTCATGCTTATCTGCCAGTTCTCTCGAAGGTTTTCCTTTTCTTGTCTTTTTTAGTGAAGATACTGGTTCTGACAAAAAGAGCCATTTGTCAAAGGAGCCGGCATGCCAACTTTTCCTTCTCTTTGTTTGATGAAATTATGCAAGAGATTGTAGTCCACCCTGAACCAATATGTACCTTATCACCTAAATAATAGACCACATAATAATCAATGTCAAATGGACATTGTCAGTAGCAGATACAGCTATGTCATTCTCAGAACCACTTCTGGACATCTTCATTTTTAACATGGGAAATCATAAAGGGTTTTTAAGCAGATCACCAAGGTTGACTAAGTAATCACAAAGTCTGTAGCTGTAGAAGAGAATTTTGAACATAGATTCTTCTCCTCAGGGACCATACTAGAAGAAAGGAGTCCTCTCAAAGTGTATCTCAAAAGATGAATTGTCGGGAGTTGCAAAATACAGTGGAAGGATTTTGAAAGGTGGAAAAAAATGTATTGCCCAGCTCTTCAGTGAAGTAGATTGAATTACATCTCAATCAAGCCGGAGATTTTTATATATCATGCAGAACTGTTTATTTATTTGGTCGATGGTTTAAAAATACAGTTTTTGGGTAATTGTTCCCTCAGAGTGTTATGGACTTTATTCCAATTTTCTGATTGGATGTTGTTTGCTGCATTGCAGTGTTTCCTTATTTGTACATGTTCCACCCTGATGTTCTCTGTATGGTTTTGTATCCTCCACCTTATGCCCAAGTTCGGATAACACCCTCCTACTTTTTCCTTGTTTGTTAAACTCCACCCCTTTTTCCCGAATGTTCCATGGCTCCCTCTATAAAAGAGGGAGCTCTGTCCTCAATAAAAGCTCATTTTCCTCCAACTCAAGTACTTGTACGAACCCTTTATGAGATAGCTTTTATCGCAACGCGCGTTAATGAATGTTGCTTACCCATAAGACAGCAATGGATAGATTTTCTTGAGCTTCCACAGTGATGACCCTCACTTCAGTGATAATTACAGCTTAGGTTTGCTGACTCTTCCAGATTTTGGACAGGAGACTTTTGACTTATAATTTGTGCGTAAATCTGGGTTAGGCAATAGCAAATTAAAATCCTCTAATGACTACATACACATGGATTCCTCATCTAATCACTACATTATTTCATGTTACATTCTTATATGGAAAATGGATTTGGCTCAGACATCCTGTGAGGGCAGCAAAATGGACCACTATTTAGAAGGTTTTACCATCTAATACTTTAAAGAATAAATCTACAGGATTAAAAAAAAGTCATCTGGTGTATACATGTGCTTTTGATAAAATCACAAGCGTTGTGTAACAATTTATTTGAACTAAAATTCCCATTCTCATTTACTAGACTACAGAGAAAATATGAAACTTCAATTCTCTGAAAGTCTCTATGATCTGAGATGCTGAATATGAATGCTGTTCCTCTGCAATTTCTGATTTCAATGTGAGCACATCCTAACTATCAAGTGAACTTCAGGGTCCATCTCTATCATTTTGTTAACCCTGCAGCTGTGGTGATGCAGAGCTCAGGACTAGGTGTAGAACTCACATGTCCCACTGCTAAGACAGCTTCTCACACACAGCTGTGCCACTAAAGGGTTTCATTTCGGCAATTGCTTTTCAGTGTTCACAAGATAACTTGTCTTTCCAAAAGTGCAATATTCACCCTGTGTTGTCTGGTCACTCTTCACTTCAGAAGAGAAAGAAAGTCAGTCCCTTGAAGAAACATGTAGGAATTTTCACGGTTTTTTTTAATGTTTTAAGCATAAATTTTGGCTTCAAGGCTATCCACACAACTTGTGAGTGGTAAAGGAAGAATGAAATAAGAGAAAGGCAGAACTCTTTACCCTGACAATTCGAAGAGGGTGCTTTGGCCTTATCACATGCTAGTATTTGCCTCAGGATTTGGGCTTATTATGAGCTAGATTTAGCTGTCAATGAACTGATCCAAAACAACTGTCTTCCCTGTACTAGTTCCTTCAAGCCATATAGTCTCTCTGGAGGACAGGTCCTTTTTCATTTGTTTGTTGTGATTTGTTTTTCTTTTCCTCGTCTTTTTACCCCTGGCACTGTCAACAGTTCACCCAATAACTTACTTGCTACAACATTTTTTAATTTCCTAGTATTTTAGTGGCTGAAGAAATTCAGCAATGCCCTCTGAGGACTTGCACAAACATGTCACTTCTTTGCAAAACATCCCCTGATTTTGTCAGTTGCATGAGCTAATGCCAGTGAAACTCCAGTGCTTCGGAAGAAAATCCAGGGGCACCTTGAGGGGTTTATTTTTTATTTTTTTGTAAATTTCAAGATGATTAATTATATGGGACTCAAGATATGTAAAAGTTATCCAAGTTTTCACCATTAATCACATAAATGAACAGAAAATAATTAGTTCGTAGTGACTTTCTGGCTTATTATAATCAGCCCAACTCAAATCGACTTAGCCCAGAGAGCCAAATATAGCAAGGAAAAAACCTCGAGGCATTTTTTCGCTATGTGTTGCCTGTTATCACACAGTGAGGTTTCTGTTCAAATGATGTGCCTTATTAAGGCAGGCAAAACCCATTTAAACAATGTATCAGAAATGCAGACAAGCTGCAGAAAAATACATGTATAAAGGGTATATTTTTCTTGAAATTTATTGATGGCTAAACCTGCTAAAACTTTAGAAAATGTGTTTCCTAAACCACTGACATTATGTTTTTCTAGTAATACAATTGGGGTTTTTTATTTTTAATTTTGCAGTCACTCCTTTCTCCCCTCTTACTTTTCCTTGTAATGTACTTGAAGAATGGCAATTATTCCTTTTTATTTTACTGGCCTAAACCATGTGCTTATTAGAATAAATGTTATCATTACCCTTTTTATTTTATGATTAGTAATTTTTTATTTGATTGCCAATGCTTTTACTGTAGGCTTAAAGTCTTGAATATTGCATGTGATTGAACAATAATAAAATGGAAAGGCTTAGATATGATTCTTTCTTTCTTTTTCCTAATAAATGCGACTTTTATTCTTAGAGCTCTATTCTAAAGGTAAGGGTCTCAAGCTGTGTTTAAATTATTATTTTTTCTGCCATCTATATGAATTTGAGACCTCACAATCTTTCACATTTTCACTGTTTGCACGATATCACAAAATTATAGAAACATTGAATTATTAAGACTGGAAAATACCTCTTCTATTGCGGAGTCCAACCAGTAATCCAGCACTGCCATGCTCACCACTAAATCATTTCCTCAAGTGCCATATGTGCACATCTTTTAAATACCTTCAGGGATGATGACTTCCTCGCTTTCCTGGACATCCTGTTCAAGGACTTGATAACCCTTCCAGTGAAGAAATTTTCCCTGATATCCAGTCTAAGCCACCTGTAGGAACAACTTAAAGCTTTTTCCTTTTGTACTGTCACTTGTGACCTGGAAGAAGCGCCCAAGCCTGCCTGGCTCCACGCTCCTGTCAGGGAGTTGTAGAGAGTGAGAAGGTCCCCCCTAATCCTCCTTTTCTCCAGATGGGTCCCCCCCACCAGCTTCCCCAGCTGCCCCTCACCAGATCTTAAAATGCTTTCTTTAAAAAAGCAAAATCAGTGCCCCATGCTTTTAAATCATCACTGTTAGAAAGACAAAAGCTCAGTTTTACTGTAGCCATTCAGAAAATAAAACCATGCTATTTAGTTTCCTTATAATTTGGATGAGATTTTTCCCACTTCAAAGAGTTGGATTCAGATATCTGCACAAAATTTTCTGAGGCGAACAAATACATCAACACCCCAGGAACTGGAAATGACATCCAAGTTGCAGAACATAAGAACTCACAGTATATGTATCAGGACGTGGATGCTTAGAAGAAAAAAATGTGTGTGTTGAAGAATAGCAAAACTCTGGAGACACTCAGTGCCATTTAGAGAATCATGAGATTATCTGGAAACATGTATGAGACTATCAAAACCTGCTTGTGATTTTTCTTTTTTTTTTTTTTTTTTGGTCTTGTCTCTTAATCCTCTGGTAAATCAGATACCAATACTTACATAACTACATCTAAAGGAAGAATGATTTCTTAAAATATGGAATTGTAACATTTTCTGAGAGACATTCCAATGTGAAATCTATAATTCACTCAGTCCATGTTGTGACATCTCAGAAAGCTTTTTCACTCTGGGTATGGGCTCAGTCTGAAAATTATATGATCATTGTGAGGATTCTGTGCTCTGATACCAACCTGTGCAACCTTGACTTTTTCATTTTGTCTTTCTGCTTTTGTACCCATATTTTGTGTGTTCAGGTTAAATTATTCTGGTCAATGGCATCCTGTTATTATACTTGCACAATCCCTAGTACAAAAGCAACTAGAAAACAGATGGAGCCTCTAGCCATCAATAATATAAATAATAATAGATTTTTTTTCTTTAAACAACAATTCACATACATCAAACAGGGTCATAACATAAAGATTTGTAATAAAATAATAATAAAAAATTGAAATACTGTTGTTAATAAAACATCTCTTCAAGTAATCTCTTTCATAGTCCATGTGCATGTGTGTTGGTGAATGTGTGCATGTGTGTCTCCAACATAACAAACCAGATTTTGCATATTATATCACAACAAATGCAATCACAGTAATCATTTCGTTGTAACCATTTATTTATAGGCATTTTGTTTGTTTGTTTGTTTTTTGTTGTTTGGTTTTTTTTAAATGAATTTTCCCTGAGGACACTCTTAAAAATGAGTATTTATGTATTTTAAATAACAAGAGAAATTTTGATTGTTCCAGTTGTGGCAAAAACAATACACTTTGATAACCATACAACACCACAGATAAAAATAACAGCACAAGTAAATAATAAAATAATAATAATAATTTTAAAAAATCAAACAAACAACCAACAAACAAAAAACCAACCAAACAAACAAACAAAAAACACCAAAAAAACCCCACACACAAACAAAAAACCCAAAAACAACTCTTGGCCTTTCAGGAAGAAATTCTCTACTGATGTTTCTCTGAGGAATTTAATGGTAGAGATTTGGAGCCTCAGAAAAAAAGAGCTCAGGAATGTCTGACCTCATTTACCCTTTTTTCTAGAAGAACTTATTTTTTTTCATCTTAGGCAAAAAGAATTGTTATTAACATGAACTCTCAGCCTACCTGGTTTGGAAGACTGAAAATACTGAAAATATAAGAATATAATTTACATGGGAAAAAAAGGTTGGGTTTTTTTGTTTGTTTTTATGTTTATACTTAAGGTGGAATGTAAAGGAACAGTGTCACACAGCAGTATTGCAGAGGAACAGTTTACAGTAGGTATAAGATCATCCTTGTTTTTGAATGAGGACACATTAAAGAAGTTGCCCTGGAGAAAAAAGTTTTGATGCAACAGTTTAATAGTAATTATTTAATTTATCCTTTGACCTCATTGTGACTTTAAGGTACCTCTTTAACCTGCAGTAGAAAAGGATAGTATATTTTACATATTGAAGTGAGACAACATAAAGCATTGTGGCACACTGTGCTTTGAAGCAGCACTATGTATGGAAACACAGAACCACAGAATATGTTGAGTTGGAAGGGACCCACAGGGATCACTGAGTCCAACCCCTGGCTCTGCATGGGAGCATCCCCAAGAATTACACCAGTCTGTTTGCTGTTTGATTGTACACCATTACAAAAAAGTTATTTTCCTTAAAATAAACAAAAAGAAACCTACTGCTTAAAACCCCTTTTTTTTTTT
>VXAU01005613.1:49941-72432 GCA_013399695.1 Formicarius rufipectus
AAAAAAAAAAAGAAAAAAAAAAAAGGAAGTGAATGGATCAGATTTTCAGGTGATGAACAGTGGTTTCAATCCACAGCAAAGGATTCATCACTCAATTTACTTCTAGGTTTGCTTCCAGCTGTGTGGTAAGATGACCCTGACTGGACACCAAGTTCCCATCAAAGCCACTCTGTTACTTCCCTCCTCAGCTGGGCAGGGGAGAGAAAATATAATGAAAGACTCATGGTTTGAGGAAAGGACAGAGAGACATTATTCACCAGTTACTAACAGAGGTAAAATGGACAGCTTGGGGAAATGATTTTAATTTATTCAGAAGAAAATCAGAGCAGGGTAATGAGAAATAAACCCAAATCTTAAAATACCTCCACCAAACCTTCCCGCCTGCTATTCTTGGATCAGCTTTACTCCCAATTTTCTTTACCTCCTCTCCCCAAGTGGTGCAGGGGAATGGGGAATGGGGCTGTGGTCGATTTGTCACATTGTCTCTGCCACTCCTTCCACCTCGGGGCTTAGACTCCTCGTACTCTTCCTCTGCTCCAGTGTGGAGTTCCTCCCATGGGAGACAGTCCTCCATGAACTGCTCTAACGAGAGTCCTTCTGATGGGCTGTAGTTCTTCATGAACTGTTCTGGAGTGGATCCCTCCCACAAGGATGCAGTCAGGAAGAGGCTGCTTCAGCATGAGTCATTTTCATGGGGTCACAAGTCTTGCCAGCAAACCTGCTCCAGTGTGGGCTCCTCTCTCCACAAAGTTGCAGGTCCTGCCAGAAAGCTGCTCCAGCACAGTCTTCCCATGGGGTCACAGCCTCTTTTGGGCATGTCCCTGCCTCAGTGTGGGGTCCTCCAGGGACTGCAGGTGGGTCTCTGCTTTCCTGTGGACCTCCCTGGGCTGCACCACGGGCTGCAGGGGAACCTCAGCTCTGGCATATGGAGCACCTCCTGCCCCTCCTTCTGCACTGACCAGGGTGTCTGCAAAGCTGTTTCTGGAACACAATCTCTCTTCTCTCTCCTGCTGCAGTTGCTGTTGTGCAGGTTTGTTTTCCCCCACTTATACCTGCAGTCCCAGAGGTGTTGCCACTGTCATTGTTGGGCTCATCCGTGACCAGCAGCAGGTCCATCCTGGTGAGGGCTGGAATTGGCTCTGTCAGACATGGGAGTGGCTTCCAGCAGTTTCTCACAGCAACCACCCCTGTAACCCCTTACCAAAACCTTGCCATGCAAAACCAATGCAACTTGAAATAACATGAAATCTATAGGCTCCAGATGTTGGAACTGAGAATATGTAGAGCCACAACCTCAACAGACATCAGCTGCCATGGCAGTACACCCATCTACAGACTGTGATGCATTTGGTACTATTCTCCATTGAGGGAACTAAAAATCCTTTCTAAAGATGCCTGGTCTTTTTGCCATTCTCTTATTCTTTTTTATTGTTGTTTTTGATTTTGTTCTTAAAAAAATCTTCACTTTAAAAAAAAAAAAATTATATTCTTTTTTCCAGTGAGGAAAATGCAGGTAGTGCCATAGCTTCACCCGACACTGAGGAGCCAGAACTGTTGTCCTGTGAACAGAGCACAGGACAGGGAATTAAATTTATCTTCCTGTCTTTCCTAATTCTTCTCTGTGTGGCTTCAGGCAACCATATTCTCTATCATTCAATTTCTCTGAAATAATAAATGATCATGAGCATCTTTGTAATATTTATTGATATTAAGATTTATTGTAAATCAGCTGTTTGGGTGCTATTATTGTGCTCATTATTGTTAATACTTATTACTACTATTATTGTTATTATTATTATTCTGCACTGGTGAGAACAGCTTAAAGCGTATACCACTGTGCTGGGATCTACAACTTGCAATGGAAAAACTAGCCTGAAAGATAACCTTGCCACTAACAAGGTAAAAATGAGAGCACCAAGCAACTCAATAGCCTGCCTCACTGATAACAAGACTTTCAAATACCCTGAGCCAGATTCTGTTCTCAGCGAGATGAGTGTAAATCTGAGGGGTCCTGCTGAGGTCCACAGGACTACAGGGAAATTACTGAAAATCAGAATTTGGCCCAGTGGTACTTAAAGTAAACGTGCTCGCTCTGAAGGGCCGGGTACGTGTTGGTGCTCAGTGTGCTACACGAGGAAGGAAGAACAACAGAGACACACACATGCTAATTAAAACTGCAGATGTGATTTGGTGGCTAGATTAAATAACACCTCTGGAAAGAGGGAGAGCTGTCAGATATAAAAGCAGAAAGTGCCTCAATTAGATTGCTTGAAGGGCTGTTGCTGATCTAATTTCTCCTAATTTCCAGTAGCAGCACCAGTAGCCCTCTCTTTCTAGGTGATGTCTGCCAGTTAAAAGCTGACCCGTACTTAATTCCAGTTGCAGTCTGACTTTTTCTCCATACAATTTGTCCCACAGTTCACATGGATATTTAGAAAGATCTCTGAAGTGCTTCTATTTTCTCCTATTTGGGTAAAAATAGAGCAGACAGAACACATGTGGGGCTGAGGCTCCCAATGAGCTCATTTTCTGCCCTTTCTAGTGGCAAAACAAGTTTGTACAGCCTGAGTTACAGACAGGACAACAGTCAGCAAAACAGATGGAAAACACGTGGGTTCTGGCTATGTGTTATAAAGTCAGATCTTCACAGTGCTTCCATCTCACAGGCAAAATCAGTACTATTTCCACTAGACCTGGGTACTTGTCTTGCAAGGGAATTACAATGCCACAAAACATGCATGAAAATTTCCTTTTTGGCTATGGGAGTCACTGAGAACTCTAAAAATTTACATCATCACTAAGGAAGAAAAGAAACAGAACACAAAACTCTACGAACCGAAAACTGAAAATAAAATTAAGCTAAGTCTCTCAGCCTGGCTTATCATTGCTGAAGACAATGTCTCCTGTGGCTGCTATTCCTACAACAGCTGCTGTGTGGCATTGCTCCCCTTCAGATGGAAAGGAGACTGTTCAACACAGTGAGTCAACAGCGCTTGCTGTAGTGCTTTTCTTTCAGACAGCCCTATTCCCTGTCCTCGTAACAAACTGTTCTAATTGTTATGTTGACTATTATGGCTAAAATTGTAATGCTCTACTGTTCAATTTTTCTTTTTCTTTTGTTTTTGTTTGTTTGTTTGTTTTGTTTTGTTTTTGCTTTGGTCTGTATTTCTGTAAAGCTACAGGAAAGGGAAAAAAGTGTCTTTTAAAATTATTATTTAAGAAAAAAATGAAAAAAGAAATGCCTTGAAAAATAATCTACTGGCTATGAAATCTATTATGAAATATATTTCAATTAAAAGGTGACATAATTTATATGCATAAGCTTTCCTCTGTCAAGTTTATATTTTTGTTGTCTTGTCATAATGCCCTGAAGTAAGCACTTTTGAATTTTAAACTTTAGCATTTATCTTAGCAATCATGCTGTGAAGATAAATATCCCTTGAGGAAGATACACAATTGCATCTTGTATACCAGTAAGTTAGGCTTTGTACCGGTTATTACTGCACTTGGAAGCACAGGGGTTCAATAACAACCATTAGCATTTAGAGATGCTCTGTTTATGCTCAGTGTCTTGTAAGTGCACCAGTTAATTAAAGCCATGCAATGGCTCTGATCCCGAAGCTCAGTTTCGGGATCCCTGGAAACATTTGGATGGCATAAAAGGGTTATGAACGAAAATTTTCATTACAATTTCTCCTGGTGCTAAACTTACTGTAGGAGTCTTTTACTAAAGTCTCTTCCAGCACAGCATATAGGGAAACAATATGACTGAGAACTCCTATGGTAAAGCAATACTTCAGAGCCACATCAGCAGCTCCTGAAATGGAGAGCAAAATTCAGTTTTTCACCAGTTTAAATAGTTCCTGCACATCTTTGCATGGTCAGTGCGAACCAGAAAAGCGAACTGGAAAATCACCATTTGTTTTGTGAACAAGATACTTCCCAGTTGGCTCAGCTCTTTGACCTGGTTTACTGAGGGGCCATGTGAAAAACTGCTTGGGGCTACCATAACCTAGGGAACAGATTGAGAAGAAAATGTCTTGGGACAAGAGAAGGGTGAGGAGAGTCACAGGAATGAATATTCAGCTGTCACAGACCTCAGTTTCAGGGTGGTAGTTACGTTAGGTGTTTAACTTAAGTTAGTGTGGTCACCTTTGAGCCAATCTAAGATTACACTGCTATGAATTCAGACAGATGTCCTTTGTGACACAGCACCAACGGCCAGATGGCCTTGTGGTCAGACACACCTTGATGGAAAACTCCAGAAAAGAAATGAGTAGAAATGTGGTAATACTGGCATTGGGAGGAGATATTAATGTAGAGTTGGCAATAGAGCAAAACGTGTTCATGACTTCCTGAAACCTACATAGACTTAGAACAGCTAAAACTGATGGTGAGACTGCATCTATAGACTTGGTCTGGACTGGCCTTTGAAATCTCATTCACTTTGCTGACCACTGGAAAATTATATAGCCACTAGACCACCAAAATAAATTCATTTTTGAATAAAAATTAGAAACAATTAGGGCCTCCTGAGCCAACACACAGAGTCCTAGAAATAAAGCTGACTTTCCAGCACATGCTTCCTGTCATTCTCTGAAAGGGCAGCTCTGCTGAGGATGGTCCTGCAGTTGCTTTGACTGACATGAAAGCATTTTATCCCCCTAAGTTGGACCAAAAACCTATGGCAAATGAGAAGGTGACCACTCAACCAGTGAACTGGTAAGCCAGAAAGTGGTCCCAGTCTCTCCTCACTGGCTGCTCTCCCTCCCAACATTGCCTGCCAGCTTGAAAGAAGTCACTGCGGTGGTTATTTATCTCTACTGTGAGGACTTGCTCTCAGGCATAGTCTTATCGATTTCAGTGTTGGCTATACTGCTTGTTTTGTAACCTGAACAACTATACTCTTCTCTGCCAAGTAGCATGAAAGCCAAGCAGGAATAAGGACCCCACAACATTTCAGAGAGTATTACAACCTTTGTCCTGAGCTGTTATTGCCTTTAGACTTCATAAGAGGTGAGGATCCAGATCTGTGTCTATGATTCTTATGTTTGCCAATATAAGTCCAGAGCCTTTTTTTTTTTTTTTTTTTAATCTTCATTCCTGACTTCCTACAGGAAAAAAAAATGTTTGTGATCATCATGATACTGCTTGACTCTAATTCCCCTCTCTGTAACAAATTTTTGGAGCTCTTAGCCATTTTCAACTTAATGTGGGAGATGAAAATTTGTATTTAATTTCTAATGCATTTTTTAGGAAAATTGAAACATTTTTAGGGGATCAATACCAAAAACAGCCTGTCCATGAAAGGATGTTCTGCCAGGGAAGGATGAAGGACCATTGCCTCCAGGTGTTCCATACCAGTAGTCACCAAGCAAATAGCTCTGGGCCCACTTCTAAGTACAGTGATCTTGCACAGATCTTGTCAAGACATAGGGGTTATAGGAGCTGGCAGGAATATTCTGGGACAGTATGGAGATTTTTAGGGTGGTGGGATAGTTGCTAAAAACTAGGCTTCTGTAGCTTTGTTTCTAATGGATGTTAGATTTACTTCCTTTCTTATCCCTGTTGACTGCTGCCCTGATTGTGACAATCTTGTTTTTATATAACGAATCTACAGATAGTGCCCCAGTCAGATGTTCAATGCACTGGGAGCAGCTGTCTGTCTGCAGCATTTGATCCATTCTTTTCCTCTCTCCATGCAAACTTGAGAAAACAGAAAAAGACCTTAAGGTTTGCCAGAACTGGGGTTCATCTCTCTCCAGTGCTCAGATGTGCTGGTGCGTAGGAACATTATGTACTAAGACTGTGCTTTGCAACCGACCAGTTGCTCAAATCATATTATTCAGAGGAAATTTCCTGAAATCACTCAGCGACTAAAAAATACCCTGCCAGTGTAGTATATACACACACACACATTTGCAGGTACCAAAGGCCTGAAATTCTCTTTCTGAAGGTAAATGCTGCCCTGAAGAATTTAGATTGAGAGTTCAGGCAATCTTAGTTACTGGTATAATCTTGACATCTATTTTTAATTACAAGCATTAACAAGAATTCTTAAAGAAATTTCCCATACAGTTCTTTTAGAGCTTTTCTCTGCCAGTCCAGTTTTCCCTCTTTGTCTCTCACTGTGATAGCCCCCAAACAGACTAGGCTGACATTTGTGATAATTTCTTCAGTTTTACAGTGTTTAACAATCCTAGGGCTGAATTTCAGGCCAGTGTGTGTTCTATGGCATTTCAGCACCAGATAATCCTTCTGGGTATGATGCAGAACGCAGATTCCCCCTCCTGCCACGACAGTGGGATCCATACCCATTTTATTACCACCCCACTCTTCCCTACCAGGAGATTTATCCCTGAATACATTCATGCACTGGAGCAGAAAAGAAGAACTGAAAATAAATATAAAAAATTAAAATATAAATACATAAAATATATAAAAAATAGATTGCTATGTAGTGTAAATCAAATTAATTGTACTCAATTCAAATAGCTATGCTGATATTCACTAGATGAGGGTTCAGCTTAAAATTTCTGGCAGTACAAGCAGCCACAGCTTTACCTGCAGCTTTCACAGAACACCAGTATTTTAAGCATGCAACAAAACAGCAAACCACAGTGAAGCCATTGCTTCCTTGGAGCTGGTTGCTTATTTTAGACAGGAAGAAATCTGTTCTTTTTGAAATATAATGGAAAAGATTACTAGCCACCAAATATATAGCAGCTGGATATGTCAGATTGAGTGTAACACACATATCAAAATAGAAACATTTTTAGCAAAAACAAAATTAACAATGTACTTGTTCTATCCATGCCCTCTGCTTCCATGTATTTTTACAATTTTAAGGATATTAAAAAAAAATAAAATCTGATGAATACATAAAAAGAAAGGGCTTAATTTTGCAATTGTAGCCTAATCGGCTCCAAATCTCTGCAGGTTGTAGGGCACACCACTGAGCTGAAGTCTTGTTGATGAAACAGCTTAAAATGACTCAAACTCCCCTGTTTCTGGGTAGATTAGGTATTTGGAGGGAGAGGGAGAAAGGGGAGCTGTTTGGGACTTTTTGTCATTCTTTTACCAAAGCAGAAAGGAGCAGCTTCAAATGCTGCAAGCATCCTGTTTGAAAAGGTGACTTCGGAGTGCAGGACTACCTGGATTTATTTTCCCAGACATGGGAAGTGGCACTGGGTGGGCTGCGTGATCTCCAGACAGCTGTGCTCTTTCTTTGTGAAACGCTTTGAGATTTATGATTTCAAGCCACTGGTGCAAAGGAAAAAGTCTTAGCAAAAATTAAGAGAGAGAAATAAGTTTTCTATAGGATTTTTAAAGCAATCTGAACAATTCTATTTGCAGGGATATTATTCTCCCTTCAGATTTATTGTATGATGCAGAAATTCTACAGAAGGGGTAGCATCCTTTATTAAATGAAGTGGCTATTTAGAGTAATTTCTATAGAATCCAATTTAATTTCTATAAACCTCTATAGGTTTCAATCCTTTTTTGTTCTGTAGGATTTCTCCAGAGGGACAGTTATTAGTGACTGCAGGATTTGATTCACAGCAAAGTTGTTTTGTAAAAGGAAAAATGGCCTCGCTCGGGAAGATTTTAACGTAAAGCAGTGTTTGCTTTTGCAGGCAACAGCCCTAGGCTGGTGCACTTCCTTCAGCCAAACTGGGGCTGGATATACCCAGAGTGGTGAAATAAAGCTTTATAGGGGTTCTGACACTTTGCCTAAGTGACATTTTGAGGGTTCAGTTCCGAGAAATCCATTTTTTTTTTTTTTTTTTTTTTTGAGTATTTTTGAGGTAGACTCACACAGCTATCAGCTGAATGGGAAAGTCTGACTGCTCGTAGTGAGTAACTCGGGTATAAAAGCAAGTTCTTTCAAGGGGGAAATGGCTCCTTAATCTGCCATTTGGTAGAAGCTGGCAGTTTCTCAGCACCAAGTTGCATCCTATCGATCTACCTGTGATTGTGCAGCCCTTATTGCCCTCCCCATTACCTGACTGCCTGCGAACTGTTCGAGGCTGCATTTTACGAGACAACAATATACACGGGCTCTGCCAAAGCCGGTTCAGGAAAACGTGAAGAGGAGAAGCAACTCCGCCAGCAGCAACAGTTCCTCTACCCCAGCTCAAATGACTAACTGGATAGAAAAATCAGATTCACAGCACCTCTTAAACACTGAATCACGCTCCTGTGTCTAGAGTACTTTGCAAACACATGTTCCCAGTTGCCTTTCGAGCACACTGTGGCCCTTTGAATAAACAGGGACGAGAAGTAGCGCAGACCCAGGGTTTCATTTTGCCAGCAGCCTGCAGAATGAAGAGCATGCAAGTCGTACACACCTTAAGTTTTAAGGGTTGCCATGGCGATGAAAGGAGGCATTACAAAACACACAAGCTGTTGAACATGTTGCAGGAGCTGAGAGGAAGAGCTAAGAATAAACTTTAGGCTAATTCTCCGTAACGGCGCGCTCCAAGCAGCTGCTGCTCGGCCAGCATTGCATCCCAGCACCGCATCCCAGTTAAGCAGCTTGTTAATACGAGTCAGAATGGAGTGGGAGGGTGTCACCCTGCTGAGCACCCCTGCGTCCTGGTACTCAGTGCAGTGGCTGCAAATGGAATATTCTAAAGAAAGAAAGGCCTAATTTTGTTATGATCATTATTATTATGGTTTAATTTCTCATTTTCGAGGGGCTGGCAGATAGGAGCATGCCGGTAGCCCATGTATGAGTAACCCTTCCTTATTTTAACACTGCAAAAGTCTCTTAGTGATGACGGCTGTAGTGATGAGCTGGAACAATAAGAAAGGTGTCCCTGCAGCAAGGAGAGGAGCAGTTTTGATGGGGTAGGAAGGCATATCTCACCCTTCACCATTTCTGTAGCTGTGTGTGAGAACTCATAGAACCATAGATGAGAATTGCAGAATATCCTGAGCTGGAAGGGACCCACAAGAATCACTGAGTCCAACTCTTGGCTCTGCATACCAAAGAGAAAACATGTGAGGGGTCCTGGTCCGTATTACAGAGGCAAAGAAACCTTTAGGGTTTTTTGCCAGTGTATGCCTGACTCCCAAAGCATCCTGACAAACAGACTTAGGACTTGAATGAGGTGAGTGATCAGGTAAATGCTCCATGTACTCCCTGTAGAAAGCTGGCCTGAGAGATAGTTTTTCATTTCCCACATCCCTCAAATGTGTGTCTCCACACTTGCTGATCTGAGGCAGAATTCTTTAGTGAAGTCTGTTTTTCTGCCCGATAAAAACCCACTAGATGGCAACATCCCTCGTCCCCTCACCCAGTGCTGCCAGAGCCAGATTCCTCTAGGAGTAGGGGGCTGACTGTGCAGAGGGGACAGATAAGACACACTGATCTTGGATGTTATTTTGTGATGAGGTTTCCTAAGTGCAAAGAAAAGAAGATTTGCATAAAATGCATTGTCAAACTCATTCTAGCTTTAAATAGAAATTTGGCCATCAATAACAAGGTGTGTGTTATCTCTATCTATTGACTATATAGAGTTACTTCTGAGCACCTGTGTAGATTTCAGGCCTTGTAACTTAAATAATTCCCTTTGTTAAAGGTATGAAAAACTACAGACTGCAGTAAGGCTTGATCAACAAACTTCTTGCCCTCTGTTCTCACATACTTTCCCTACAGCTTTGTCTTTCACTCAAGTAATGTCTTAAACTAATTTTGCTTACAAGCTTTTTGTATATGTGTATGTACATATATCTGTAAAGTGCTCATCACACTTTGAGTATAACATGCACATTCTTGGAGGCACTAGAAACACACATAAAAACATGCAGGGAAAATAAACATGCTGCAGGAGCAGCAGACAGAAGAAAGCCTAGGATGGAACTTAAAATAAGTGGATATGCATTTCCACAGAATGTTATAGTGATCCAGCATTAAAGGGGATAGTGGGATAATAACACCCTCTGATGTGACAGCTTATCATGAAGTAGAAAAGGTCAAGTTTTGAGTCTCTCATGTAGGTCAATATATGGCACATTTCTGAGAGATATAACCCTAGCCCTGCCACAGAGTCTACTGATGATGTCCTGAATGATGAGGCACCTGTGGTTTGCTGCTGAGAATGAAGGTCTCAATCCCATGGCATCCCCCAGATTGGGTCCTGTTTAGCAAGCAGGTAACTTTTAAACTACAAGTTGTATCCACCTTCCTGGTTCTATAGGCAGAGCAGATGCATCTCTCATGAGAAAAATTGCCTATCAGCATCTGTTAAGTATGGTTTACTTGTTTCTTTTCCCTTTTCCTTGTAAATTCCTGGTACAGACTGGTTTTGATATTACAGTAATAAAACCTTACTTCAATTTGTTTCCTGCAATATGAGCAAAGGAGAGTCAAACCACATTTATCTTTTTAAAAGGGGATAAAGAAAGGAAGATTTGGGACAAAGTGTCACAACCATCTCCACAACAATTCAGACTAGGAGTGAAAAAGCTGTGAAAAACAAGATTCAATGTGTTAGTTTTCACCTTGAGGAAAGTCCTACTAGAAAGCATGATAGTCCCCCATCCACAAACCCCACTCCCCCCCCCCCAAAAAAAAAAATAAGGAAAGGGGAAGAATGAGAGTAGGTTCTTTTAACATGGATAACTAGAGTGTCACTGGCACAGAAAGACTTGTAGCTAGATTGTCTGGAGCACTGTAGTGTAAGGAAGACCAACTACACGACAGATAAAACCCAGAGGAAATATCTGCAGGGCAACAAATACTGGAACTGCATTTTTGTAATGGTTAAAGCTAATGCAGTAAGAAGGCCCTCAGCTTCAGTAACTCATCCGTAACCCTCTGGTGTGGCTCATAGCAGGTCTTACAAGAAGAAAGGGACTGGTGATGTCTTACCTCATGCTGACCACTCCCATCTTTAATCAGCAGATGAAATCTGTGCCATGGCAAATCATAAACTTACAGGAGCACAGAACACTTTGGCAATGGATTCAGATCATTTTCTTCAAGCTATTTAAGAATGGTCACTTAGGACATAAATACACTGGATGGTGAGGGAAATTAACACTGCCACATATTGGTTATCCACACCTATGCCTGAAACGAACATGTTTCCAATTAAAAGTGAAAGAGACAATTGTTGAAGTCACTTTGGCAGTGAGAACTCTCCAGCTGCCTCTAGATTCCTGAATAAGTGAAATGTTTGACACAGAAGCATATGTTTTTGGCAAAGTTGTTTAATCCATGTTTTAAAGGGAAAATTGAAATTCTACAAGGTGTGGGGAAAAAAAAAAAAAAAAAAAAAATCACTGGAACATTTTCTGTTTGGAGTGACAGAGACCATGTCACCCTTCTATTCCTGTTCTCTGTAGACTTTCATTCTGCAAGAGCTGCCTTACAAATGAACAGAGAGGGAACATGCTGGGTAGGCATATAGCAGGAGAAAGCAGAGGTAACAGCAGCCTCACATAACAGTCCCACTCTTCAAAATACTGAAAAAGGCCTTGGAAGTAGAAATGCAATCTGAATTATAAAATCAGTGAAATCTCTTACAAGATTACTGCATGAGTTTAAAAATCTGGTCTTTCTATCAGTTGTAAGTTGAAGATAGGGGATATAGAGGGGGAAATATAACCTATAAATATAAGCTGGTGATGAGTTATGATTTACAGGCATTCCACAACTTTGCCAATAGTCTTATGCCTCCCAACCCAGCACTCAACCTAGACTGTCTCTCACTTTAGCAAACTAGAAACTTGGATAGGACAAAATGAATCATTTAACACTGTCTATTGCTCCCAACATGCAGCCTCCATTTGAAAAAGGATATAGAACACAGGCTACTGTATACGTGTCTATAGTTGATTATCACAGGATTGGGTACTAGAAGTCATAACTGAACTAACTTACTTTACAAAATTTACCTTTCATATGCTGAAATATAAGCATTTTTTGGTATGTCAAATGTAACACTATTTAATGACTTCAACTTCATGCCACAAACAAAAAAAAAATCCAACAAATTATTTTATCAATTAACAATCAATAGCAAAAGAGAAAAGAAAAAAATAGACTATAAAAACTTAGCTTTACCAAGTGTTTCTGCCAAGTCCTTTTTCAAAAAAAGCATTTATTTCCCTTATTTGCAGTCTGTTTCTTGCCGGTCTTTGCCCCATTATAATGTATTTTCCTTCATATTCCATGACGGCTTAGTTTCCTTAACAGCTTTTTGTAAGAGAATTTCTCAAAAGCTCCTTGAAAGTCCTAATAGATTATGTCAGCCAGTTCTCCTTTATCCAATATTTATTTGACACTTTCAAAGAATTCTAGTAAATTGAAGAAGCTTGATTTTTCCTTTACACAACACACTTTTCTTTGTCTGTTACATATCATGCTTATCTAGGATTTTTTTTATAATCCTACTTTTAATTATCATTGCAGTCCATTTAGTGAAGTAAGACTCACTGGTGTGTAATTCCCAGGATCATCCCTAATGTCTTTTTAAAAGACAGATAAAACATCTCCAGTGGATGATGTTAATGAGAGATTGTACATTTCTGTTAGCAGCTCAACCAATTCGTCCTTAAGTTCCCTCAGCATCTGGTCCAGGTGGCTTGTTACCCAGGTTGGAATCTAGCCAGGACAGAGGGGTTAACACCTCTACCCATGAGAAAAGTGCTTTGAAATCTTTAATGGCCAGATGCATCATGAACATCAACCTCTATGTATCTGTTGATGTTCAGTTTTTCCAAGAGCACGGTGCCCCATGCTGGGAAAATATCATGGCTTTCATCTGTGGACTCAAAGGGCAGAATATTCTTGCAGTTTTATAGACTACAAAACTGATAGGACCATTTTAGCCATTTGTATACAAATATGAAGCAATTAGAGTGAATGAATGAAGCCTATTCCATAATTCCACTGAGCACTATAGTATCGTGTAATCAGTTTATTCTACCTGCAACATAAAATTCTACTTAGTTACACAAGAGCACATTTTATCAATTATTGATTTATGAACATCTAAGGCTTTCTTCAGTCACCATTTATGCTTTTGATTTTATCATCTCTGCTGTGCTGAGAGTAGTGTCATACAGTGGCATAGTCTATACTACTTAAAATTCCACATACTTCAGTAGATTACCCCATTAACCATTATGTTTTCCAGGCTGTATAGATTAAAGTAATTAAACTTGTCCTCAAAGACCTAGCTCTTTGATTATGGGATCATTCTACCGCCTGCAGCACATTTGAGGTGATTTGCAGTAATATTGTCTTTGGGAATTTAGTGACCATATTACACTGACAGCAGTGAGAGCTGGTGGCCTTTGCAAAAACCCAGATTTCATCTGTACCCCTTAGAAAATACCTCACAGAAACATGCAGGGGCAAGGCAGCAGCATTATGGATGGCTGGATGGCTTTGGAAGACTGAAACTGGCCTGTGTAGTTCCCTATATGAGGGTTTACTGTTTTGGGCTGTAACGAACTTGCAACTGTGTTCTGGTTGGAAGTAACTGAAAGAGGTTTACAGAAGACTGTACATTGGCCCATGTGAAATGAGTTGGATAACGTCAGCAGAAAGAACAGGTGCCCATATCATACTTAAACCAAAGTATCCCACGCAATTCTCAGGATAATAACATCAGCATCAAGGCCAAGGATAAAATGAGAATGGTGACTAGACTGCTTTTCCAGAGGTATCTCTTCAGGTCAAATGATGGCATGTTGGTCTGAAAATCTGAGAGCTGCATGTTTTTCGAGTGTGCTTTATCTTTTCTGTGGATAAAAGGGAGATTTAAGAATGTCAATCCTGCATCTTTCATTGGCATGAAATTTGCTAAAAAATGTGTAAAGGAGGCAAAAAAAAATTGATGCTTGCAGACAGGTTGCTGATGCATTGTGGAGAAATTTTTAAAACCATTCCCTTTAGAAATAATTAATCTTATGTGTCATATATTTTCTCTTTTTCTCTGTACTTTTTCCTTCATACGAAAGACTGTAAAACAAGGTCCTTGATGCTTAAGAGTTAATCTGCTTTAGCTACCTATTCCTCACCTGCAGTCAATATTCTTCCTCTGTGACAACCATAACTATGAATTTATTTATACAACAGCAGTGCCCAGTGGCCCCAGTAGGGATCAGCATTTCATTTATAATACACAGCAAAATATAGCAGAGTCCCATGTGACTTTTTTTCTTAATAAACAAAGGATGAAAGGATATAAGTGGTTCTTCCCATTTTACAGATGGGGACCTGAAACCTAAAGAGATTAAAAGGCAGATGCAGAAAAGAATTTAGACGATGTACTGACTGCCACTTATCCTGCATCCCATATACTCATTACACTGACTCTTGGCCATCTGCTTTTGGAATGATCTCTGTATTTCATGGATTCTTAGGTTTTTGAATAAATTTCCCTAGAGACATGTATTTCTACCATGATATAACCTGAATCTGGAGCTGTCCAACATCAGTTTCAATACAAAATTCCAAATGGAATTTAAAATCTAGGTTTTCTTTGCTTGGCTCATCAGTGTTCCTGCTGGGTTGAGCTTCCCATAAAATACAGGCAGTAGACCTCATGTATGCAAGAATGTAACAGAAACAACGAATCTGGTTGACTAATTCATGATGATGCTTTGTTTTTCTTCTTCTTTAGGTTTGGTAATATTTTTTTTCCAGTCATTTTGTATTAAATCTAGAATCTGTATGTAGGCTTGAGTCCAGTGTCATCATTTTAGATGGAGAGTGTGAAGGACTGATGTTAATTATACTGCTGTACAGATAAGGAGTAAAAATGAAGGGTGTTTGCTAACATTCCTAAATATAGTAGTTGCACACAATTCCCAGACTCCAAAGTCTTATTTTTATTTTATTTATATATTTTATTTGGGCTTATTTACATTTTATTTAGTACTGCTGATTCAGTGTTGTGATGTTTTCTTCCCTGAGACAAGACAAAGGTGCCTTGAATAAAACAAATAATACTCAGGCAAGACTATTAGAAATTACTTCTATCAGATTCAATCAAAAGTTCCTGGAAAGAACAGTGCAAGGGGATAAATCTTACTGATGCATCTCCTTTTGCTTTTCTGGCTTTATTCACATGTATCTGGGTTTACAAATCTTGCCAGTTTTGCAAAGTTCCTGGATTTCATTCTGACCTTGTCTGCAGCTCTGACCAACTTGTCCTGCTGAACAGAATTCACAAAGGGAGGATGGGTAAAAAAAATAGTTTTCAGCAATTCTACAGTGCATACCAGTGAAGAATATCCAGTCTAGTCTGAGGCGTATCTTTAATTTCTGAGTACCTCTTCTCAGCAGTTATCTGTCTGTCATTTTCTTGAGTGTAGAAAACAGTCTAAGGTATTACCTATGATAATAAATCAATCTGTGTTCAGGAACAGTCCCAGGTATCACAGCCCATACACTAAGAAAGTGTCTCTGTTATGGCCAATTAAGGGAAAAAATTAATCTTTCTCAGTATTCCTGGGGCTATTCAGGACTATCCAAGTACTAGGGACCCTCCCAGATAGCAGTTTAGTTGTTATCATGCATTCTTGGAAATTAAAATAATGTAACATTATGGATACAAGTCATTTTGTGACACTTTTCCTCAGTGCCAGAAAATAGTTCCAATGCAAATAATAATATATGTGGTGCTGAGTAATGAGTCAGATTAGGAGTGAGACTTTTATTTTCCTGTTTCTGGAAGTTCTTGTTTTTTGCATAGCTGTGCATTGTAATGAAGAACAAGATTTATATTGTTTTCTTGTATAAAGAATACCAGTCTCTGAGCTACAGTAAATTTGCATGCTTTCACTGCAATCCACAGGACCATGATTAAATTTGAACTACCGATTAAATCTTTTGTTCAGTTATCACCCAGGTTCTTAGTGCTTTGCAAGATCAAGCTGCATGGACCTAATCCAATTATCTTTGCCAAAAGAAGGTTGACTTTGAGTATGTGTTGCAGGATAACTAACTGTGTATCATGATTTCAGAGTAACTTTAATGAAACCCACCTTGACGTGCAATTATGATGAGAATTTTCAAACAGATATTTGTTAAATATTGCGCTCTTTGAGAGGAGTCAAAACGATGCTCCTGAAGGTTGAAGTGCTTCATCTCACCCCAGAGCAGAGAGCAAGTAGGTACAACACACCATTTCTCTAAGCTACACCAAACTGGCAAACACCACTTATGGGGCTTGGAGATTTGTTGTGACTTCATTATGTATTCCTTGAGAGAAAACCACTCCAAACTGAGTCAGGAAAAAAGGCTCAGAGAATGGCCCATCAGTAGTGTCAACTGAGTTCCAAATGTATGCAATACACAAGTCAATTTTCTACTTTCAGACCTTGATTTCTTTGTCTTACCCCTTTCCTCGCTTACTTTTCCTCTACCTTATGAGAGAGGGAGCTTTAGTCTTTTACTTAACAACAGTCTGTGTCAGTCAGACAAGAAGATACTTTATTTCACAAACCTTCTGTGACCTGGTGACCAAAAAAAGGCAGCTAAAGAACATCTTAAACATCCTAGCATGGGTATGAGTTATTGGGGAGCCAATAGGAATATGAGCTGTGATTCTTTTACTCCACTTTGGAAAGCAGAGTCAGCATGAGAAACAGAGGCTGAATTTTGTAGGTTTGCCTTGTGGTTTTTTTTTTGGTTGGTTTCTTTTTGTTTGTTTACTTGGTTGGTAGTTTGGGGTTTTTTTGTTTGTTTGGTTGGTTTTGTTTGTTTGTTTGTTTGTTCGTTTGTTTTTTTCCTCCCTCCCCTATTTCACACATTTGCCTTGCTTTCTCTGAAAGGAAGAAAATTAGCAGCAACAGCAACACAGGCCCTTCTCAGTTAAGTTCCTAAAGGATGTGTTTTACTTTTCTGTTCCAAGGAACATTTATTACTATCTTTAACACAGTGCTTCAGTGTGTTAAAGCACGATATTCTCTATCCATTTTTTTTTTCTATAGCTAAAGGGGCAATAAAGGATATGGTTAAAGCCTCACTTAATAGTTTAAGTTTTCATGCTTCCACTTTTTATTTTTTTTTCTTTAATTCCCAAATGACTAAGCAGATTAGCTCAGTGGTGCTAGACTAGGAGAAGCAGTGACATTAAAGATTGCTCAGAAAAAAGAAACCAGAGAGTTCCACTAGAGCAGAAACCAGACTGCAAGTCTCTTCCCTGGCTGGCAGGGATGAGTGCATTAACCAAAGTCCTACTGCCCACGCACTCCACTGCAACAAGCAGATATGTCCTGCTGTACACGCTCCTGGGAGTGGTGTGAGATTGAAATGCCGCTGTCAAAGACTGTCAAAGATACCTTTGTCTAGTGATGGCTATTCCAGAGACTGCATTAATCTGTAAGCTACAGAATGTATGAAGCAAAAACTATTAAATAACCACCCCCAAACAAACCCAAAAACCAAACAAACAAGCAAAGCCAAAGCAGACAAAAAAAAAAAAAAAAGGCAATACAAAACCCCCCGAACAAAACAGACAAAACCAAAAAATTACAAGTTTTAAAATGTGTTCTTAAACTTGCCAATTCCGTTTAATTTTTCCCCCAAAAAATGTTATCAACTTGTACCAGACCAAGAGCATGAAACATCTGAGCTGAGGACAGCCTCAACCCTGAAGTTCCATAGCCATTGAGGGTGAGCTGGAATGCATTGTACAACATACCTGACACACACCTGTATGGGACAGTTGTTGTCCTATGACTCCAAATTCTTGTTGAACTGTAAGAAAAGGGGCCTACAGGACTAGGAATGATTCAAGAGGAAGAGTGCTGAACTCTATTTATACAGGCTGAATTTTACATTGTGGATGAAGAAAACAAAGCTTACATTTCCAGAATATGTATCACTTGCAGCCTTCTGAGGAATATTTTGCTCACACTAATGCAAAACACACATACATCAGTAATTCAATAGTGTGCCTATGTCTAACAATGGAAAGCTTTTGTGCATCTCAATTCCATGCTTTCATTTTGATGTCAGGCAGCTGAACACATCTTCAATGATCCTTGGATTCCTTTTCAACTCTATGAGCTGGAATCCATCACTTCCTACCATTTTCAAGTGTAAGAATTTGAAAGGTTTATTCTGATCATTAATCAGCCCCTCCAATTAAGCACAATTACACCCTATAATGATAGTTATAATTATTGATTGATTAATCTTTCAACTATTAATTAAGAATCTTAATTAAAGGAGTTTTTTCATGTTATTTAAACTGAAACATGACTAATTATTTTATAATTTACCCAGTATGTGCAAAGCTGCATTAGTTCTGTTGTGTTTTCTTGGTTTCACTGCTGCATTCGAGAAACTGGATTCAGATTTTCAGAAGTAGCTATGACTCCATCCTTGCATAATCAATCTGTGGACATCTTTGTCCATCCAGGTTTTCAGAAAGGGTTGAATCTGAAATGGTTCTTGCAACAGCAGATAGTGACCTCATGAAATTAAATAGTTAATTTGAAAATCTTGGATAGTATCTGCTGACTGCCATGGATACTTGAATTATTGTTGCTTAGCCTACACAGATGTGTACAGCTACAACGTGTAAGCTGAGAATGTCATTTACACTCTGACAGGAATGTAAGCACACCTGAAGTTGTACTATGTGAAACAGGATGCAAATTTGTAGTCCCTAAAAACTTCCAGTCTCTAGTGTATTTATTTTGACTATCATAATTGTGAAGTGTGACTACAGAGAATGAATTCATAAAGAACGACAGAGAGAGGTCTAAGATGATGAGGCACTTAGGTTTACCCATAGGTGCAACTCTTCCTATTTGGTAGAAAATATATGTCAACTAGACGGCAAACTTACACAGAACATCATTCCTAGGGCTGCTGAACTCTTTATCTCAGTATTTCAAAAAACAATATTTGGAGGAGCCTTTTAGTCCAAATTAAATTTTTTTACCCTGGCACAATCAGACTATTTGTCCTCTATGACACTGTGGTAATGATTAATTTTATTAAAAGTGACAGATACAAGGACAAGTTTTAAAAAACTTATCATCAAAATTTTAGGTATCTACAATTAAATTAACCGGTCCTTACATGGTTACTGGATATAAACAAAGAATTCTAGTCTGTGATTCAATTCGTGCTTAAATAGATCCTTAAAATGTCAGGCAAATTGTCCTCTTTTACAGCTTATTTTTCTCTGTTGACTGTAAAGAGAAGGAAAGATGCTTTGTTCAGATATATAACTCTAAAAGTAAGAAGATCAATCTCTCCCTGTGTGTCAAACTCTTGCACAGACTATTTAAAATTTTAACTTCAGTCTGTGCCAAGAACTTTCTATGCTGGAATACACATTCTGAGAATATTCATTGTAACAGTTGCTATGTTGAACATATAATGGGGCTATTTGTGTGAACATAAATAAGGGTGGAAGACTCATGTTGTTTAGTCCAATAACACCACTAAACACAGTAGAACACAGTGTAAAGACATATGCACTTTTTATTAGGAAATTAATCAACAGGGGGTATTGATTTACAAACAAATAGATTCTGTTAGAATAGATTCTTCCAACTATAAAACTTTCAGTCTGGAGGATGTTATTTTACTCTAAAGGCATCAAAATGAATTTTTTGCTGGTTACACTTCTCTTAAAAGCTTTACCTCTACAGAGTAAAAGAGAGTTGTGTCATACCAAGTTAATCCCTTATCATTAAAAAAAAAAAAAAAAAAGGCAGCTCAAAAAAGTCAGTCAGCTGCATGTATGGCAGATGTAGCAGATGTACCTCAGCCTGTTAGCAATGGGTTGTCTTGATAGGGCACACAAGTAAGCTGGACATTTTCTAAAACTCATTACACATTTTGAACAACGTATGAACGACACTGCAAATAAGGCTAAAAAAAAAGTGTAACTGCTTCATAAATTCACCTGGATCTGACCTTGATGTGCCTGTCCCAAAACTGACACAGATCACTAGTGGCCTTTGCACCAAGAGGATGCTGATCTCTAAGAACTATCCTGTTTTTCAGATTGTGAGAAATCCCGTTTCTGTTTGGGAGAGACTGCAGGTTTGGTTTTGTTTTTAACCTACCCTTACACCTGCAGAGGACTCCAGAAGCATCTTGTCAAGGTAAGCTGTCTGACTTAAATCACCCTTTGCTCTGTATCAGAAGTGGGATGAAAACACCACTTAGAAAGGAACTTAAAGGCCTGGAATTTTCACTGATGTCATGATGATGTCTACACAAGAGAGATATTCAGGCATGAATACAATTCATATTGTATGAAGTGCTGGAATTGACTTTGGGGCAGCTTTTCTCTTCAAGCTCTTCTGAGTCCTCATCAGAAGTCCATTGTAACCCACTGAAAGAGTCCTCTTTTCTCTGAATTTTAGCTGGGCTTGTACTTGTCCAAAATGTCTGGTGTGAGATTTATATTCTGAAACTTCAGTAAGTTCAGTCTGCAATAAAGCTCAGACCAAATCTTGATATATTTTCAGTATTATTTGACCAACTTCCCTTGACTTTCATTGAGATTAGGTGAAGTAAAACTCAGTAGTAGCTGCACAGTCTCCTTCACACTTTGAATATTGGTGACCTCTTTCCATCAATAACTATATGGATACCAGTGTCAGATCAGAAACCATTTATGAACAGAAATTTGCATAAGCTATAAATCATCTGCTTCTAAAGAACCTGTGTGAAAATGCCCAGATTGAGAAAATATCTTACATTGTTTTTTCTTGTTTGCCTTCTTTGACTTAAAGCATATGAAAATATTCTGTCCATGCTAATCTGTCAACTGATAAATATTAATAAATAGCTTTAACAACTCAACAAATATGTTACTAAAATAGGTTCTTTTTTAAAAAATCATTACTGGTTCACCTATAACCTTGTTAGTCCACAGCTTAAATTATCTATTCATTTCATATCACTGAAGACAATAAATACTAGCAATCACTAGTTTGGGTGCCTTTTCTGTCTCATTCAAACTGCACCACAAGGTGAGTTCTCAGCGATGAACTGAATTTCCCTGAAGTTCACAGAGCTTCCGTTATCAGCATCTCTCCCCAGCACACAGGGCCTTGCGTTGCTCACACAGACAGCACCAAAATGCACTGCAGAGCTTTTAATGCATTCTGAATAGCTCTTGTCATTCAGGATCCTTCATTTCATGTTTCAGATTTTCCCAGGGGGCTTTGATGTTAATCCATTTCACACTTCTAACACATCTGTTCTTCTTCTGGCTTTCTTATCTCTTCTGAGCATTCAAATAAAAAAAAAAAAAAAAAGGGAAAAAGAAAAAAGTTTTAGCTGCCATTGTGCAGTTTCTGAAGCAAGACTTTAATGATGAAGCACATTCCAGCTAACTTCATTGATACTTGGTTTAGCCACACAAGGAGTTTTATATGCACATTATATCCAGGGCTAACTGCTTCCTCATTATTTTGAATTTCTCTTGACTCTTTATGCAAATTAGGAAACAGCTGCCCATCACAGTCCCTCAGAGTAAGACAGTGTAGTCCAATGATTAAGTTCTGTGCACTTTGGTTTTACAAGAAGCTGGCACCCTTCTCCAGCAACTTTAATCAAGCTGTGACCAAAAGTCTTTGATGTGTAAGTGTCAGTGCAAAGCCAAAGGCTGAGTAAACACTGTGCAGTGGCCACTTCTAGTTCTAATGTGAGTTGCCAAAATTCAGTGTTCTGATTCTTCTTATAAGATCGCAGACAAATTACCTTTTCTTCCATCAGAAGCTCAAGATTTAAAGTGGAAATAAGTAATACTAAAAAGCAACTCAGAGAATTCATAATTCTTTATTGTTTTTCACCACATTAGAAGTAGGATCTAGCTCACATACTTATAACAGCCTCATGTAGTCAAAGCTAGATGCTCAGTCTCACTCCCTAGTCAGTGGTAAAATACTGGAAGCTCTGGGTATGATTCATTCCATCCCAGGATTTCAGTCTAGATATGTGGGATGAATCACCCTCTCTGGGTGTCACTTTCCATTGACAGGCAAAGTTTCTGGATGACAGCTTAAACTAAAAGTTTAATATTCAGGTAGCTGGAGCCAAGTGAAAATAATCCTAACTTGTGATTTTATCTAGGAGAATAAAAGAACTATTATAAATGTCCTTAGACTTACTCTTTTACCCTTTTCTTCCTGTTGGAAAAATGCTGGGGAAAGCATTAAGGCTATTAAGGATCGTCCCTATTTTAAATATGAAAATGCACTATTTCATGGTTAAACTTTACAGGAAATGTTCTATTGTACAGTCACACCTTATTTGAGACATGTTTTGTGGGACTGACCAGAACTGGTTGCTTAATAAAGGCAGTAACTTAATAATGCTGGAAAAGAATTGTATTCAAAGCGTCTCTATAGACAGGAGGTTACCTAATAACATTCTATTGTAGGTCTGTCACTGTCTATGAAAGACACGCATTATCATATAAATGAAAAGACTACTCTTTTCCATCATCCATATCCTCACGCCGCTGCCCCCATCCTTCCAAA
>VXAU01005613.1:75514-107727 GCA_013399695.1 Formicarius rufipectus
TTAGTTTTAGTGCTTTTAATTTTAGTTCTTATCTTGTTAGTAATAAATTTAAGTATTTAGCTACTCGAGTTTGTTTTCCCATTATCTCTCAGTTGTTTTTTTTTGCCTTTTCTCCTTTTTTCTTTCCCTCTGGGAAAGCGAGGAAGGGCTGGAGGTTTTGGTGGACACTGGGTGAAAACCACCACATATTCATTCACACCCCCCGCAATACCCTCCATTTCAAATTGGAGAATATGTCTGACCACACTTAAAGGCTTACAGGACACTTAAAATTTTTTTGCTACTTCCCAGTGAATTGAATGGCCATTAAAATTAAAAAAATGAAACAAACCTCCCTTCTCTGACTCAGATTGACATTTTGTCTCAGCATGGAAAAAAAAAAAAAAAAAAGAGCTAGGATGTCTGTGTAGTTATTAGAATTATGAACACACTTAAGGTTTCCAAAACAGCTTGTTAATTTGAAAGCTAAGGACACCTAGATTATCTCAGCAGTGCTAGCAGTCCCTTTTGCCTATATTTGAAGCTGAAAGAGCCTACCATTTCTTTAAAATCATCAAGTTTCTAAATATGATTGAAACTCAGTTTTCCAAATTGCCAAGTTATAGTTATCCATATGATCAAGACTAGATGAGGACTTAATTTTATGAGGTTGCTAAGTGACTTTCTTGCCTGGCAAGTGATGTTTTATTGTAGGAGGTAAATTATACAGACTTTATAGTCTAAATTGAATTTTAGTCTCCAAATAAGAGAGAAAGAACTCATCTAAGTAATTTAGATTTTAGACCCCCACATGCTAACTATATACTCACTAATCTCAGATCACAGAAGGACAGAATCTCAGAATATTCTGAGTTGGTGGGTATTTTTCTGCATTCTGCATGTTGGAAATCATGAGAACACATTCACATATGCACACACTGAGATAGAAAGAAAACAAACTGAAAAACCTTCCCAAAGTAAAATGTTCCTTCCACAGGAGGGAGGTTGTTATTTAGGTCAAGAACCCTGTAGACAGGGGAAGCATGTGGCTGAAATGAATTTAAAAGCAACTCACACTGGAATTTAAGACAGCTGTAAGAGCAGCAAAGCTGGCATAGAGCAGACAAGTACCACTGGGTGCTGGGAAGAAAGAAAGTTTCAAAAACATTGTGAAGGCAAAGGTTGTAGAGAGGAGAAGGATAGAACACATATTTTAAAATGACATTTTATCCTTTGAAAACCTGTTTGCTTTGGTCTGTTACTAAAAAAATTAGGACAAGGATTATTGTCCTGTTCATTTCACCCTGTTACATGGATCATTGTTCTATAAAAATAAGTTATTGTTATTATCATGATAAATAAAGGACAGATCTGAACAGCACTATAAATTTTGGTAGTTTTAGATCAATGGCATGAATTTAAATAGATATTTTGTCACAGTTATCTATTCCCTTGACCACTCTTTTAAAGGAATTAAGGGTACAGAATTTTAATATTCAAATAAACTGTGTTTTGCAGCATTGTTTCTTTAGTATTCAGAAGTGAAGCAATGCTAATAATAATGATCATGCCAAAATATAAATACTCACTATAAATAATTGCTACTGGATACAAGCAAAACACAGAACTTAGATCTTTTTCTAATCAAGCTCTTTTGTCCTTGTTCAGTGAGCTATTGGATTAGGGTGAGGATGAAGACTGAAAATTCTGACTTTTCAAATTATACAAAATCACTGATGTTTGGAAATAAATCAGGAATCAGAGAGATACAACTTCAAAAAGGCTTAGATATTTTGAAGAGCTGAAAAACACATACTGAAAACAACATTACCAACTTTCACAGCACTATTGCAGTCATGGCGTGTTTTATAAATTAGTGCCTTTCAACAACAGAACTTTCTTAAGGGCACTCTTTAGCCACACTGATATGAACTTCCAAAATTAGTTTCAAATAAAAAAACCAAACAAACGAAAAACAAAAACAAAACAAAACAAACAAACCCAAAACACAAATTAACAAACAAAAACAAACAAACAAACAAAAACAACAAACACAAACACAAACCCAAACCCAAACTCAAAAAAAAACCCAAAAAAGCAAACAAACAAAAGAAACCCAACCAACCAAACAAAAAAACTACAACGACAACAACAACAGAAAAACAACCATGAAATATAATCCAGGTAAGTGGCTGATAACTGTTCATACTACTTGAGCATATAAATAAGATTGCCGACACCAAAATGTAAATCTGTGGTTTGTGCACTGTGTGGTCTGTCTAATTTAGTTGTCATCCAAGATATTATTGTGAAGGAGAAACAGGAAAGCTTGCTGGGAATCTTTGCAACAACATGACTTTTATTATTTTAGAAGAAAGGGAAGGCATACTGGAAATAGTTGGATTTCCAAAGGAAGTGCAGAGTCGTCCAAAAGAACACCTGCAGAGGTGAAATTTGGGATTTGTTTCACTGCAATGTTCACATATCATAGATTTTTTAGCTACAAAACAACCACAAAGTCCAAGATAGACAAGGCTCCTTACTAGAATACTCATCTGAATTCAAATTATTGCTCCTTCTTTGCTGAATGTCAAAACCACTTGCAATTTGTTAATCTTCATGTGTATCTTTTTCAGGCTTATATTTACAATCATGCACTCTTTTTCAATAAGTATTCACTGGAAGAATATCTTGTGTTTGAACTCTGCACAACTGAAATGAGCTTGACTACTTTCATGTACTCCTCCGGTGAAGGATGCAAGGAGCTGCAGGAGAAAAATATGTTTTGAAATAATAATATATTTTGTGGATTTGAACACCCTTTCTGACACAACCCGTGTTAAAACATCAGATCTTTTAGGATCCTTTCCCTTTTTCATCCTCAGGATTCAGTGTCAATTCTATGCAAAATTAAGAATCTGATATAAATTAACCTGTTTAAAGATGGAAATTGAATTGGATAACCTCCAAAAGTCCTTTCCAACCAAAATTATTGTTCTTAAGGCTACTGTTCAGTATGACTTCTTGCAGGTTGTCACAAATGGAAAAAAGAAGATGTCTAGGCTTCAACAGTGGTGTCTGGTTGTCTGGTGACATGCAGTCAGCTGCTGATCCAAATAAATCAATTATATAGAGTCATAATGGCATAGGGATATAAAACAGAAAAAGTGAAATATATTAATTGAGCCTATATGAATATAAGTAATTTAATCACCTTTGAAAATTAGATAAGTAGAATTGGAAAGAGCTTTAAATACAAACAGAAAATGTGCGTGGCATATGTTCTATTTTAACATATAACTGGGCTGCATAAAGAAACCTTAATTGGAAGAACAGATGCATTACCTAGAAGTGGGTTGAGGTTTGGAATTCTTGATTAAAGTATACTTGAATAATCTAGAAATAACATAATCACCTCTACTTTAGTAATCTTTACTTGGGAATACTTTTGGAAATTACTAGATTTTTTTTTCTTTTACTTTTCAGTTTGGAGACCTGTACTTTCATTATTGCTGGTTATTTTGTTTACTAAATCAGTAGAGATTATGCAGACATTATAATTACCAATCAAAACTGAGAATAGAAACAAGCCAATGAAAGTAAACTAAAACTTTCTTAACAAATAAAACATGAAAGAACCCTTCTGAACCAGTTTTAAAATGTCTGCCCTGTATTATTTTTGACAGAGGCTCAATTCTTCATATAATATAATGAATAACACACACTAAGCATTGAACAAATAGGGCTGTAATTATGCTACGGGGTCTTGGTGACACTGATAAAACATTCACCATCACCCTCTCATTGGAATTAGGCTAATTATGTACATAGTTGGGTGTCCATTAATCCTATTATTATTATTATTATTTAACAGTATTATTCATAATTTAAGTTTTCCTTCCTTTAATTTCATCCCTGTAACAAACGAGAATGTTCCATGCTTAATTAACAGCCAAAAGCTTGAAAGTACAGTATAATGGGACATTATGGGGGCTCTATAGTGAGTTAATGACATAGCAACCAGCTAATGAGAATGAGGAATTTTTACAATGGCATTCAAAAATGAACAGCACAAAAGCACAAGTTGTGTCAAATAACATCTTCCGAGTATCCTAACTTAGTCTTCAGAAGCGAGATAGACTTTAGAACTGTATTGTGCACTTCTCAGAGAAAGACTCATCTATGCCCTAGCAGAGGTTTTCTATAGCATGTGGGAAGTTAACTTCGTAAAACTCGAGCTGCTGCATTAGCAGTGCGCATCTCTACGACTCGCTCTAGGAACCATTCTCTTAGGTCAAAATCCATATCAAATAAAGGAATAAAAGTAGGGACAAGAGAGGAGAAAAAGCTTAGGCTGAAAGGGTACTGAAACAAACACGTCTTTGTAAAACTGCCATTCATCCTGGATCGTATTAGTCTGGCTTGCAAGATGGAAGTGTTCTCTATACACCATGAAAAAGGAGATTTTAAAGAGGCAGACTTTACTGAACTCAGCATAATGTTGATGTTTAAGGGTCCTGGATTTAGTTCCTATTATTGAGGTACAAGTTTACTGAGTAATATTCAAAAGGTGTGTATACCCCATCCCCATATAAAAGCACATCATATTACTTTGATTTGACAAGGTGTTGGCTTTATGGAGAACAAAAAATGGTTTTCCAGCAATAGATAATTCTTTGAGTGCACAACAAACAAGGCCCTAATATTTTTGCCAAACTTTTGCAGTATTAGTGTTACTGCATGTCAACCTAAATTAAGTTTATCGAAGTAACTATATCTATACATCAAGTGATTACTGTAGCCTTGACAGAATACTCTCTGGTCTACCTAACTTAGAAGAGGCTGAACTATTAATTACAGCTTTCCTCTGAGAATCCTCCTCTGTGCTTTTTTAAGAATTGCCAGGGTTGCAATCAGCCAAAGACATTTCTTTATAACAGATGAAATTATCTACTTTCCAGAAATGCTTCTCCTTCACCTTAAAATGAATCCCCTACAATCCCTTGTTTTGTGTCAGAGAACTGAACCTGAGATGGCTATGTCTAAAGTACATAAATTCTACCCACCCCGTATTTACATGATTTTAAATTTTACATTTCACCCATCTACTTTAAAAGTATGTGAGGAAAAGAGTTGGAAAAGTAATTAGAATGAAATTGTAGAAACATGTAAGTAGAAAGAATTAGGGCCTCATTTTTCTGTGAGCAAAAGTGGGATTTAATATAAAGGTAACATCAAACATCATTTCATGGTATCTCCGTCGGAGAACATATGCCTCTTCTTTGTGGTGAGGATGAAGATGCTACAAAAAAACCAAACCAAAACAAACCAAAACAAAGAAACAAAAAAACCCACAACCAACCAAACCAAATCAAACAAAAATAAACAAACAAAACCAACCAACCTAACAAAAAAGTTTTTTTCCAGTTTGTGCTGTTTTCCTTCCTTCCTAACATTTGTTCTAGGGATTATGTTTTATCCCTTCAAGTTTCTACACTGGTTTTGAGCTGAGCTGAATACAGGAATGTCTGGTTTTAATTTGCTAGAAAGGTCTGACAAGACATATAATTGTTTACATTTGAGAATTTAACCCCAAAACCAAAATAAAACAAAATACAATAATTTCTCATTCCAATGTTATTGGTCCTGCACATATTCTGCATCAAGAGAAAAAGAATTACCTCTTCTCTCATTCCCTTTGTGCAAATCAGAAATGAAAATGAAATAACTGGTCATACCATGCCAAACATTCATAAATCAAATCTGCCCCCAAATAAGCACTCTTCATAATAAAGATATGCAAATAGCATTGACAGAAGCCATGCAAATCATTCCACAAGTAAATCAGGGTAAGTGGGCAGTAATAAACTCCAGTTTGACTGGAACGGCAGAAATTTAGATGAATTAGTGAAAGGTGGGAATGTTTTACAACCAGATGGAAAGATGGTAATCATTTGATCAATTGCAACTGGAAAGTGTAAATTATTCTATTTTTCTTTTCAGGATGAGACTTGCATGTGATATTTACTTCTTCCTGACTTATTTACATAAATATTTTGGGTGGGGATAAAAAATGTACTGGAATATCAAAAACATCATACAATAATTCCGAATTCAAACCTAAACCAACAGCTATTAGAGCTATGGGGAAAAATTGTGCTCATTATTGTAGTTTCAATGAGGCTTGCTCCATAACGCATGTAGGGGGGACTTTTAGATAAGGTGCTAACTCATACCTTTCTTCCTGGCTGTATTATAAAAGAGAAAAGGGAAGCAACAAGGGCAACCCTGAGGAACACAGACGTGCCAGTGATTCACAAAAGAGAATATCACTTTCTGTCTCTTTGGGCAACATTTATGCTGTGTTAATCCTTCTATCTGATGTCTAGGAACAAGGGCAACAGATATCTTAGAGATTGGAGAGTCAGGCAAATTAATTTGATGAGACAGAACCATGAGTTTAAGGCCAATAAGCCGCATGTGCCCCAGGTATCCAGACTGAGCTTTGGCTTTTCAAACAGAGCTATACCACCCAGGTATTTGTACTGAAGTTTCTCTCTGGTTAGAATGGGTAAAATATCTTAGGGTTGTAATGGCAAAACAGAAAGAATACAACCAAAGCTTGAAGTCTTAGGTTCTCTATTTACACAGCTGAATCCATAGTGACACACCTACAATGGAATCAAAGATTTTTTTCTATTTGGTTGGAATTCATGACAAGATTTTTTAAGATGCTTATCAAAATAATAGTTGAATAGTTCTTCAAACAAGAGTATGAGTTAACTATCCCAATAAAATTTCTGAAGAAAATGCTTAGAGTATACTACCCAAACAAGAAGCCAGTTCTTCCTTCAGAACAGGTTTGGTTTGAGGCAGCAAAGATTCATTTCTCCTGTGTCCTCTATATCCTCAACTCCTTCCTAATTGGAAAGGTAGTTTTTCCACTGGCTTTCTTTTTAGGTTTTTGGTGATTACCTTTTTTAAATTTTTTTTTTGTCGTTCTCTTCCTTTTTTTTCCTTCCAAGACATAAACTTTAGTCTAATTTCTTAGGTGACTGAGATGCTAATCAAGCAACTCAAGACAGAGAGGCTAGTGAAAATAATCAAATGTGAAACTGTCCAGAGGAAACACTCTACTTTGAAGTAAAAGAGAGGAAATTGTCATTTTGAAGCCACTAGAGACAGCCTTCTTGTTACAAAGAAGACCCTGGGGAGTCACTACCTAATTTGCTCTGAGTCAGGCTGGCATCTCAGTGACAGGACAATTGTAATTAGGATGAATAAAATGAGAGAAGTGCCAGCTCCCCAATTTGTAATTCAGTGAGCGACATTAAAGACGCAGCATTATGTTTAATTTTTTGAAGAATTGGCCACTGTGCTAACAGGTAGCAAGATTTTCCCCTATGGGATGACTTATAAAATCTGAATCTCTCTCCATGCAGAGAACAAATATGATACAGGGAAGAGAGACCAGATGGTTATGGAATGTTATGCAATCTTCAGGAAAAGTTAAGACAGAAAATCAGACAGTGGGATTTTTTTCATTCTGAGCTGAGTTATGAAAAAGGGAAACAACGGACCTTCACTAAGGTAACTGACATCACAGTCTGATCTTTCATACTTTCATCTGACTAATGAAAATTACAGGGTACACATGTATCAAAGACCATTCTTATCACTGCCGTTAGAATCAATAACTCCAAAAGAGAATATTTTCATCATCATTTTCTGAATATTTATAATTAACTTGCAGGTAAAAATAACAGTTGTTCCAAAACAATGTGAAGAGTTTCATATGCTAAATCTAAAAATTTATGAATAAGAACTGAGCTCCATTAAAAATCTCTTTTAAAAATGAGATGCTCTAAGTGACTCCGATAGAAAAACAGGCACAATGGAAAAGTTTAATGTCAAACTTCATCTCCAAACATGAATTAAAAATCTCAGCAGAAATTGCATCTTCTTTAAAACAAACAAGAATAAAACAATAAGCACCAATCAAACAAACAAATCTCACCCACTGCAAAGAATAGGGTAAGACTGAACAAAATAAGTGAGAACTGTTACAAAATGATCAGTTGGTGTCTCTACATATAAAGAAATATGGTTCACCAGAGGCTGCACTCTGGCTTCAATTCTTCTTCAGTAGCCAAGTACCTTGTGAAAGAAACAACCAGGGAGCAATAAGTATACTGTATATAATTTTTCCCTTTGTTTCTGTGAGTTGAAACAAACCCCTGAATATGAATATAATTCAAAACTGGGAAAGTTTCTCTTTGTACGAATTTGAAAGTTACACTTGGGACTGAAATATGGCTGTATATAGCATATATAAATAAATATATATACACAAAAATATATGTTGCTTTCCTTTCTAAGAGTTGCATTTTAAAATTCTAGGAAAAAGTTCCAGAAGCCTGAGGAAAATTTGTGTTTAATATGTTTGTACAGTTGGCTGATCCTTGAAAATCTACATGTACTCATAAAAGCACTTGTTTTTTCCAACTTTTTTTCCAAACAAATACAGGATTTGATGAAGCGTTTGTGTGATCATTTGTGGGTCCATCAATATTAAGGGGACCACAAATCCAAAACAATCAAATCCTCCTCTGCTGCAACAGCTCCAGATGATAAATATAAGTCTGTCACTGCACCTAAATTGGGCCATGTCTAATTTGTAGTAGTGCCTAAATCTAATCTTAGTGAATTTCCTGATTATATTACAGATTGAAGCTGGTTTGTAAGCAGGTGGGTAAGGAGACCACCTTACTGTACTTAGTCCCTCTGGCAGTTCTGCATCTGTAATGTAGGTGGACTGTCAGTGTTACTTTTAGATTTCTTTTTCTTGGGATGTCAGTCCACTCTGTGCCACAAGCATTAAATTCTGTTGATTACATCATTTTTCAAAGAGAAAGTATCTTCCTCTTTGACTTGCTTCTGCTGCCTCTATCACATTTCTCTGTCATGAGAGTCATGAAGTAAACAGCTGTGTATTGCTATTGTACTACTATTGCTAGAACTTGTAGTTCTAGGTTTGCGAAATTAAATTTTGTATACAGCTGTATAAGTCTCGGCTATGTCTCCATCTCTTTATCTATCTGTGGCAGAATATCTATCATCCATCCATCTCTATCTATCTATCTATCTATCTATCTATCTATCTATCTATCTATCTATCTATCTATCTGTCTGTCTGTCTGTCTGTCTGTCTGTCTGTCTGTCTGTCTGTCTGTCTGTCTGTCTGTCTATCTATCTAGTTTTTTTCCTGAACCTGGAAATTAGCAATTCCAAACTCTGACATGAAGTCTCACAACTATAGTCAGCAGACTCCATCATGGAGTTTAAAACAACAACAACAACAAAAACCCCAAAAACAAACAAACAAACAAACAAAAACCTCCCCAAACCAACCAACAACAACAACAGAAAACCCAAAACAACATGCTAAAACAACAACAACCCAATGAAAACAAAACCCACCAACCAAACACACACACACACAAACTAAACAAAACCAACCAACCAACCAAAAAACAAAACAAAACAAACAGAAAAAGAAAGAAGTGTATCCCTTTACAGTACATCCCCACAGGGACTCATAGGAAATCAAGCAAAGAAGAAGATCTGTGCCTTTTTGGGGAAAAGAAAATTACACTTTAAATTTAAGCAAAAGAAAGATAACTGGGAGTTAATTCAGGTGATTTCTATTAACAAGGAGGATGAGGAAAAGCTTCTTTGCTATCATATCTGAGCCCCAAATGAGTAATTCTGTTTGTAAGATAATCTATTGAGACTTCTTAGTTTGAAAACCAGGACTTGAGACATTAGACAGAAGAATAAAAAGAAATACTTTTAGTCCAGTGTCCCACCATTACGTCATTCTTCAGAAAGCAATCAAGCTGGCTAAAATCCCCTGCCAATATTCTAAACTCTCTGTTTTTAAATCCCCCCAGTCTTGCCATCCCATTTCACTCTGTTGAATCCTAGCAACAGTTTTGTTTCCAGTTTTCATCAACAACATGGTTAACTTTTCTGCTGGAACAGGGTCTCATGGCTCTCCTTTAATAGCCCAGCAACAGCACAAATGTAAAATCTGTAAAGGTTTGATGAGAAATAATAATAATAGCAAATAAATAAATAAATAAAGCATTGCAAATTGCTACTAACCAAAGAAGTTAGGGAGAATAAGAGGACTTGTATGAATACAGCCATGGAAACTGGCTAGAGAACATTTAGACCTGTTTTAATGAGCAAAAGGACAAGCTAATGATGGCTGGAAAGTAATGGGAACATTGAATTCAACACAATACATTGCATTCACATGAAACCCATCTTCAACAAAATATTTTAAAAAAATCAGTAAATAAAAATAAGATCCTATTAATGTCACTAAACATTGAGAAAATTCCAGTAAAATCTTGAGAACCTTTAGAAGTGTTACCTCACTGTGAGGAAGTCTTAATATCAGAAGAAATGATCAGCTAGGTCATTCAGTATTAGTATTTCCTCCTATGGAGAGATATTAAAATCTCATAGGGAGCATTAAGGATTTCCTAGGATTACTATCTCCTAGGAAGGAGATATTAAAGGCATTTAAAGGGGAAGAAAGTGATTGATTAAATGAAGCAAAGTGGGCAGATGTGTGCTAAAATCTAACCTGTATACCTGACAGCTGAAGATAACATCTATATGCAGTCCTGAGTCACTAATGAATTATGAAGACACAAGACTGTTACTTCCATTATATTTTGGATAGGTAGACAGGAGCCAGAATTTCACTGCATGTTAGCTACAGGGTGCCAAATATGAGCTTCAGTCTGTAAAAGTACATATACATCTGTACATTTCTGCAACTGTCCAAGACTCTGAAGACACATTTGGACTGCATCCAGAGCTTCCCATGGAAGGAAAAACTAATCCATGCTACCTTCTCCACTACATTAGAAATGCTAATTGAAGCTCAAGATTGTGTCCAAAAATCACTTTGCATTCATGTTATGCCAGCCTACTTTTAAATGTAAGTTTAAGTCCACATTTAGGGAATGATGATGGAGAAACCTCATGTTCAACTCCCTTCTGCAAAACAGACACTACTAGCAATACATACTGAGCCTATCTTGGCCACTGGCACTTACCCACCAGGGAGTGAGACAGAAACACGAGTTCAGGGCACCCTTCCAGTGACAAAAATATCCTGCAGTGGAGGAAGAGATGGGATTTTTAATGATCTTGACCTTGGGGACCCAATAGATAAGCTAGGTGTGGATAAGGGAATGTGGGTCTGGGGATCTCACCAAGACTGATTCTTGGTCTAGAATGGCAAATTTCATGTAGACAGCCACAAAAACTACCTACCACCTTATTTAGAGACTCCAGCTTGTAAAAGTAATCCTTTCTGTTAGGGATTACTCCTGTGTAGTAAGCCATGAGGATGAAAAGCTTTGCACTATTCGAATACAAATCTGCTTATTGTGTGCACAGACCAGACACAGAACTGAGTTACTGATGTGCTTAAAATTCAGGCTCCTTTTTCCAATCAGATAAATCAGTTCTTTTTCAAAGTAAAAGAAAAGGCTCATTTTCACCCCTGGCATAAGAACATGAAGGGGTGTAACGAACCTGGCTCCCAGTAGAGTTGAAAAAAAATCTGTGAAATATCTGATAAATATTTGTTCAAATGCTTTGGGCCCTGACCCAAAAAAGTATGTGTACAGATGAAAAGTAGATGAGTACTCCCAGTAAAATGAAAGGAATATCTCTAGAAATATTCACAGGTCAAAGTCAAGCATACAGTGATACATTTTTCTGAGCGACTCTAGTTTATGGCAGGTATGTGCATAGACTCTAAGCACAGAATTATTGGTACAATTTATTTCAGGCAGAGGGGAAGCAATGCCATTATTGTTCTTACTGATACTTTGCAGCCCATATAGTGGAGACACTTTGACTTTTATAATGTTTTTCCTTGATCCTAGCATGACTTGTTTCCTTACCATGTATCACAATGCAGTTTATGCTGGCATAACTACACTACAATAACACTTATGTTGGTATATCTATAACATCAGAAGCTGATGAGAAATAAATAACAATAAAATCCTAATTCTTCCATATGGAACATCCACATCAAACATGGAGCCTTTCATGTCATTCTGCTTCTCAGAAAGAATAAGAAAAAAAGAATAAGAAAACCATTAGAAATATGTAGGCAAGACGGAACATATAAAACTTTTCCATACATGAAGACATTAAATAGACCAAAACTCAGACAAAAAGAAGTCTGAAAAGACTGGGACAGGTCTCTAAATTGTGCAGACTAATAACAAATGATTATTTATTGTTTCTTGTGACACAAAAATTGTAGGTAGTCAAAGAGAATTATCAGATGCGAAGTTCTAAAAGCAAACAAAGGAAAGAACTTTTACATAAAACAGAATTAAATGTGTAACAGTAACTTGCGGGTGCTGACTGTATCCAGCAGTTTCAAGAGATGGTGACACAAATTGATGAAAGACAAGTCCTTTCTAAAGAAAAGACAAAGATATCCGCACTACAGCTTGTGGGGACGGTGAACCTGAAGGAGATATCCACATGGAGGACTAGTTGTTTAGGCTCTGAGCTGACTGAAAATGGGCATTATTGGGTAAGTATTAACCTGTAAATGTTCTGCTTCTGGACTCTCCTAGGTCATTGCCTATAGGATATTAGGCTTGACAGCAGAAGGCTTTAGGTCACAAGGTAAACACTGAAATGTGATTCCGCATGGCAGGCAAACATAGATGGACTTTGTCATTATCACACACTGCCCTCTTTTTGCCCCAAGGCCTACAACACCTTCACTTACTGCTGTTTTCCACCTGTCCTGTGAGTCCACAGGCCCATCATAAATAGGTCAGGTTAACTGCAGTCCTGATTATTTTTGTATAGCACATTCAGAGATAGAGAGGAAGAGAGTTTCTGGCACTAAATGACATCTGAACATGGACAGCGAACAGAGTCCTAAAAAAAATTCTGTTTGAGGACCATGTCCAACTGTTTCTTGCATTATGGTCACGTACTCCTTGGTGAAGGGTTGTAAAACCACAAAATGTTTTTCTTTATTGTCAAAAATCAGTGCAGTTAATATCTAGCTGACAAATTGTCAAGACAATAGCTCTACTTCAGTTTAGATTCAGATGCAATTTTCATTTCAAGTGTCTCAGTTTTCTGCAGGTGCCAAATTGGGACCTACCTTAGAAATCTCAACCTACTACACTCTTCATCCTGACAGAACTTGTCCATATAAATGACTTAGGTTTATATTTTTAAAGGCATCTAGATGCTACTTGACATCCAAAACACTTATGAACACATTTCTGGCCTTTTATGCCTTTGGTTAATGTCACAGAGGAAAACATTACCCAGAAAACCTGTTGAAACTGACTTCTACAGTCAAACAGCCCTATTTTGCTAACATCTGAGAGCTTTCCAGTCGCCTTAGTTGTGATTAATTGGTCTATTCATGTGTGTAAAGTTATTGACAGAAATATTCATAGAACCAGATACTAAACCAATGAGGAATGAATGAACAGGTTAAAATGGATGTATAGAGCTGATCAGGTTATGCTCCAGCTTAACTTCTTTGTAGTGACCTAAATTATTTTTTAAGCCAAAAAAAATCAAAAATACCCAAGAAAACCTTACAGCTGAGAATCCTATCCAGTGGATTTCTGACTTTTTGTTTCCCTTGACATGTGATCCCCTTGGCTAAGATGCAAACTCCCACCCAGCTGCCCACTCCCCACTACCCAGAAGGATAGGGACAGAAAGTAGTAAAAGCAGAAACATGAAAGGCTGGGGGATGACATAAAGACAGGGAGATCACTTGCCAATTACTGGCACAGTCAAAGTAGAAAAAAAAAAAAAAAAAGAACAGAATTTATTGCAATTTAAAATAGATTTGGGTGGTAAGGAAAAAGGACAAACTTTAAAGCAGTAACTTTTCTTTTGCTTCTCTAGAATCCTCAGACTCCTCTACCCACACCAGACTGCCCAAAGGTTACAGTCAGTGCACAGCAGGGATGTCTATCTGCTCTGGTGTGGGGTCCTCCATGTGGATATCTCCTTCAGGTTCACCGTCCCCACAAGCAGTAGTGTGGATATCTGTTTCAGAGTGACAGTTTTCATAGGATTCTGGGCAATCTCTGCTGCTCCTTCCCACCTCATTCTCCTGTGTTTTCAGGATGTTTCTTCTATTGTTATGTTCACTGAAATTACAAGGAAATTCCACGGAAATCCAAAGCTGAACATCGCAAAGGGGAAAGATGTTAGGAAACATTCACTCAGGAGCCTTGGTTGTAGCTATCTTCGTTCATGCTACTGTGGGAAGCAAGACTATGCTCACTCTCTGCTGTAAAACAAATCACAACTAAAGAATACCATCCCACACACACACAAGTGGACTTTTTCTTCAAAGTGTTTAAGATAGAGGAAAGGCATCAATACAGGATGACCAAGGGTCTGACAATCTCAAACTGATAATTTGAGATCCGACATCACACCTAGGATGTAGCTGAGGTACCAAACATTGTTCAAGTATCTCCCTGGGCATACAGCTGCCCACTGTATCTTGTGAAGGAACCAGCAACTTCAGACAGAAGGCGCCACTAGAGGGACCACTGGCCTGATCTCTGTGAAGAAATCAAGAGTTTCTGTACTGCCAAATGTCAGTTGAAGTCCTAAATACGTGGGATTGTGGTGACTCTCTTGATGCAGGTGTCACTGGTCATGATGTCTCCTGTTTCACAGCTGCATGATGGGGAGCACAGACCATACTACACATTTCTCAGGGGATATCTGAAAAGTTAGAACAACTTTTCCTCTGATCTTCAACAAGGACAGAAGAGGATGTTTTGCACTTCGGCAGAAAAACTAAAGATTAAATATGAAAAAAAGTTTTAACCAGAGTCAGCGGAACAGTTCAGGCAATGAAATAAAACACCAGAAGAGCTTGTGTAAATAAGGAAATTATATTCAAGGCAGGATGTGTTACCCAATTATTAGGGATGGAAAAACTCTATGAAATCAATCCTGCCAGAATGCATGGGGATTGAGTAGCTGACTAGAGGCCTCTGTTCCAGCCTTGATAGATGTGTACAGGAGAATACTGCATTAGCAGTTAAAGGAGACACCAAGGGTGCAAGCACAGAGCCGTGATATTAAAGGGCAGAGACAACACTCTATTTACAATAAAATAAACATTGTTTACACATGTGTTACCCATTTAAGTGAGAAGATAGGAAATGGAAGCAGGCACTGTCAGGCTACATTTACAAGAGATGTGTTTGATGGAACATTTCAAGATGCTTTGATTGAGACCCCTGCTACTTTCCTTTTGAAAATTGTAGAGTAAAATGTGCTGGTGAATTGTAAAGGTTTCATCCCCCTTGATGTATTTTTATTGAACGCGACTTGCAGGCTTCAAATTTTAATATTCTGTCCCTGGACTGCTGTCACTCACCATATCACATTTCGCAACTCACAGGGGTTAAGTTTTGGGGGAAAATGGCCCAGATATAATCATTGGGACACTTTGTTTATCATAGGGTATATTGTCAAAATATGAATTTATATTTGATAATTCCTGTGGGAAATAAAATGCTGGCATTTAAACCAAAAACATAAAAAATATAATTTTTTTTCCCCCTAACTGCCATCAAAAATTCAAGGCATTTTCTGATTATATTCCATTTATTTCCTGAATGCTTGCTTCTCCTTAGGAACTCTTTCATCAGGGTTTCAGAGTAATGTCATGCCTTTCTTTCCCCCCTAAGCCTTCCAGTGTGTAAACTTACAGATGGCAGCATCCTTCTCAGACGTCATTTTCATTGCTACAAACTTCTGTGCCTCTGGAGGAAGCCAGCTTATGGTTCTGTTATGCCATTAATGAGTCTCCCATTTCTTCAGCAGTAAACAGTCTTTTTACTAGTCAATATTTGTGCTGCATTGTGCACACAACACCCTGTGAATTTTGCCCCTGCTAGTGAGCACATTTTATGGAACTAAATATTTTTTTGTTGTCTTCTGGAGACTCAAGATTACTGGCCTCTTTTTTTTTGTATATCTGCAACATCTGGTGAATTTAGGTCATAAATTTTCCATAAAAAATGGATGCTTGTGGCAGTGGGCAATCTAAGTATCTGTATTATTTATTCAGTCTCTCTGGAGCAAAACCTAAATATATTGACTTTTGACTGGTTAGTTGTGCTTGGTTCTTGTGATTCTACCTAGAATAAAACACAGAGCTAGGTCATTGGGAAAGCATGTGCTTTTCCAGGAATAATTCAAATTCAATATCACTTAGTACACCCACTGAGCTTTGATGTAAAAAATGAATGAAATGGGTTAAAGAAAGCTCTAATTGACCATCTTAGTATTCTGTGAATGTGAAAGCATAGTACAGTCACAATAAAGTTCAAAAGACTTTTAATATATATTTGCTGCTAAAAAGGATAACCAGGTAAAACTAAATAGAACCCTATCTTGGAAATGTCCTAAGGAAATAAACAAATAACTTTCCCCAAACATATAGCCTATAATTTAAGTTACAAATAATAGCCAGAACAGTCCATGAGATAAACAAAAGCACCATAAGCAAAACCTATGTGCTTTTGTCCATGATCATTCCTGAGATGGAGTTTTCAGAATAGGTCTGTTGAAATGCACTGAGGTATTTGGTCACACAGGAGCTATTTTAGGTTTATCATAGTGCACCTCAAATGAGAACTTGGATTTGGATTTTAAAACAAACCATGAGTCAAGAATATCTCACCCTAGGAGATTTGAAACTGTATTTCATTCACAGTTGAAATGGAAGAAACACATTAGATACTTTAGCACAGAAAGTATCCAGAATCCTGGAGTAATGTGATTTTCCTAGTTTCTCTTTCCTGCTTGCATTCTCCATTCTAGGTATCTTGTTAGGCAGTAAGTACTGTAAGGAATCTCAGCCTAGTAAGAAATTCTATAGTGCTGGAGGTTGTTTAATCAACCTATCACATGCATTTGCCATTCTGTCTGCATTGCATGGAAGAAAAGTTTGAAATAGGAATTTGAACCCAACAAACTCACATTCAATTAATATTATTCATATTATTAATACTTGCTATTTTGGGACTTATCAGGAGATAATTGACCTTGTCAGTGTTATGTGCCCTCTGCATTACTTTTGGATTCTTCCACTCCCTCCATGCTTAATTATAACTTGATAAACCAAAAGGAAGTTTATTTTCCTCTTCTCTGCCTTAACCATAGAATGTAAAAGAAAAGCAGTGGGGAAGGGTGAGGGAGGGAGAGAAGAGGAGGGAATAAATCTCCTAAAACATGTAATCTGCTCAATTAATAAAGTGAATCTAACGGAGTAGCTCCCTGGGGCCTGACAAATGCACCTGTCGCCGTCACCAGACAACTAATATAAAGTACATGTCCAGACGTTTTCTCCCTCCACCGCTCTCTGTATATGTATTTTAAGAAAAGAAATCTCTAATTCAAACTAATGGGTAGTGGGCTGACCTGTTTTTTTCATGTAAAACACCAATTTTCTTCAACACTCTTGCTGCTCAGCTGGCAACAGCACAGCAAACACAGGGCTTTTAAAAATGTATTAAATGGAAGAAGGAATATATATATATACACTTAAAGAACAGACATTCTATCCCCTATCTGCAGGCTTTTTAAGTACTATTTCATACATCAGCCTTGAGCTGTCATTCCAGCAGATTTAAGACTCACATGATCAGAACATTGATAAGGAAGCAATGCAGGTACTCCTGTGTGTGCAAACTGTGGCTGTGCCCTGATGATTAGAGAGAAGATGAAAACATTCAGTCCTCCTGCTGTCATTGATGTACTCATCCCTAGACACAGTGGCTAGCTTCCATTTCCCTGAAGATCCCTTTAAACAGTCAACACAGGGATTGAGTAGTACATAACGGGATTAAGAAAGCCTTCTGCCCTTTAGATTTCACCTTGTGTGACCTTCAGCACAGCCATTTAACCTTTTAGGTGGTTGTGTTTGCCAGACTGTAAAGGAGGTGGAGTATTCCTATAAAGAAAGAATGAACTGACTCACCTGTGTCTTTGTATGACTGTCTCCCTGAACAGAAATCAGAGCTCTAAGGATGTTTTGAAGAAGAGATGTTAGCATCTAGTTACCTATTTAATAAACAAGGTATCTATGGAGACAAAAAATGTTTGCTGTAAGTCTTAAGTTTTGTCTTCTTAGGCCCTAGAAGATAGTTTATTATCTGAAATTGTTACCACGGTTTGGAATTTCCCTCATACAATTGGCCAGGAATGTTTCATTGTTGGTGTGATGTTTGACTCACTGTGTCAGTGCTCACTACTGTCTGTATCTTCAATAAAGCCAAGTATTCCTTATCTTTCTTAATTTTCCTTTTGCATTTGCAGGGCAATAGGAGGTGACAAGACGAAGAACAAAGAGAAATTCATCCAGTTGTTTTTGATTTTTTGTTTGCTTGTTTTTGTTTTTGTTGTTTGTTTGTTTGTTTGTTTTTCTTCTGTTTGGGGGATCTTACTGTGTTGTCCTTTGAATCCACTGAGTACTTTTGCCTACAGACTGACTGGATGAGGAAGTACCTCCTCTGTCTCTCTATTGGGTAAGCTTCATTAACTGAAGCTACAAAACATTGTAGTCTTTGCCTTTGTCTCACATGACAGCTTCATAAGGGATTTTCTGGGTAGCCTTATGGGTTTATCCTAAATTTTTTTCTAAAAGATATCTTAGACAGAGTATGTTAGAGATTTATCACATTACTCAGAGAGCAGGGCCCACAGTTTAGTGCCAAATTTTGTAAGTGAGCTTGGTTCACTTTAAAGCCAGATAGTTTCTGCTAGTAGAGGTTGTGAATATCTTTTTTTTATATGATCAGGAGGGTTAATTAGTAGGAGAAAGTTTGGAGAAGTGTTTTTTCAAACATTAGAGTTGTCTGGAAATTGGACTGTTTCATAATGAAATTCTCATGGAGGAAAATTAGAAATAGTGAAAGATTATAGAATATCTTAATTCACCTAAATGTCTGATACAGAAGTAAGGATTTCTGTACAATTCTTTCAGAAGGATGAAAACAAAACTGGAGGTATGAGGCCATCATTCTAGCCAACCACCTTCCTCTGATTTCAAAAGCAACACCACTCAGGTTTAAACTAGACATGCTCTCATAGATTACTGAGTCAAATTCTTCAAAGTATATACATGATTTTTTGTTTGTTTTACTTTTCCTATTAAAATTGAGCAACTGTATAACACGCACAATGCCTGTTTAATACAAATAAGCTGCTAAGTCCTTGTACTTCTATTTCTTTCGAGTAGCAAGACACATGAAAGAATAGGTTAGATCCAGTGAACAAACACCAACATTTTTTCTGTCTGAACCAATGAAATAAGACCTAGTCATAGATGTAATTAGCTTAACTTCAAGTAAAGGAAAATCTCAAGTAAGGTTCTACTATTCTGCTACAAGGATGTCATTACTTATTCCTACTCCCACTTTTCCCATGAGGATCACATCAGTTTCTCTGTTTCCACAGTCTAAATTCAGACTTGTGTCCTTTAATTATTCATTGGAGATAAGCCAGTCTGAGCACTGAGACTGAGAAGACTGGATAAATAAAGATCACAAATGATCTCATCTCGTTCAGCTTCAAGGTGGTGTGAGGGTCTGCTCCCATCACTCTCTTGAATCATAGCACCAGTGGGGGCTGTGATGGTTGGATCCAGCTGACTGTGGACTTTCAGGGATGGATGGCACCATGGAAGCCAAAACCTGTCTGGAACAGTGACCCAGACATATCTTGCTGTTATGCAAATGTAAGTCTATCATCTTAATCCATAAATAGTGGACAGCTCATGACCCACTGAGCTCTCCTGCACTGCAGTGGGCTCTACCCTTGAACAGGGATGCCTCTCAAGGTTACTGCCAGAAGCTGAGAGACATATCCTTGCAACATATCCTTGGTAAGTAATTAATAGCATGCTAAACTTTGAAATCTGTGCTAAGGGATATAAGGATTGACTATGCACATATGAATGCTTAGAGGTAAACTGTTGACAAAGTTTGGGGCTCGAACTGGATGCAGGTGCACCCAGATTCTCCTTTGAACCTCATGACTCAGTGGAAGGGTTTTCCTGTCAATTATGTGTCATACTGTTCTCTGTAAAATAAATAATTAAATGTACCTTGTAATCAAATCTTGTTAAACCACAGCAAAATTTATCACTGAATTTTGTTAACTCACTGTTTTATGTCAATAAAGTATGTTTCATTTTCTCTATTCAGAATAAAGTGCATCACTCCCTTGGCAGCAGCTGGTTATGCATTCTCACAGTACTACAAAACATATCCTTGTCAGTATCAAGGTTAAACACCTTTAGTATGTCCTGAGTTGATCACTGGATCAAGGAAGAATAGAGTAACATTCAAAACAGGAGTCTTTTGGTTACATTTCCTGCATAAGGCATTCTGAACATCACTATGCAGGATCTTGGTCTTGAGCCGAAGCTCTGTTGAAGATTCTCTCATAAACCAGGTCTGTCTGAACTGAACACTAAAGGAACCTACATGGTTTTGAAGATGGAACTCAGATGATTTTTTTCAGACTCTGCCATAGATAATATGAAAGAAAGTCCATATGTATAACAACTTTTGATGCAATAGACCCAAGTCTAGATTTAAGTTACAGAATTTATACCCACTTACTTTACTGACAAATAGGCAAAAAGCTAAGGGAACTATCAATGTAAAAGCTAACATTTATTCAGCGTTCAATGCAAACATTTCATATGCCTTTGCCTCCACCTTCCTCTCCAGTGACATAATTGTCAAAAATCAAATTTATGCCTTAGAGCATGAAGCATCTTGAAACATTATGAAAGCAAGACTACTGCAGTAGAGTCAGCTCCTCTATGCTTTGTGGAGATGAGGTATCTAATGTTTAAATGCTTCTCTGATCCTAGATTTCCTTTCTGCCCAGTTCTGGACAAGTACTTTGAATTTTTTGGTTAAATTTAAAATAGGAAGAGGGACACTGCCACACCTCACATTGAGAGAGAGGATAATATTTAGATTCTTTAGTATAAGTCTGGCAAAAACCCCCTTGACAGCTGAATAGTAAATTGAAGAAATAACATTAACAAACCCTAACAATTAACAACTATCCCATAAGCCAGTACCTTTTTGTCCTCTATATCAAATTCACCATGAATAATCCTTTCTTGTGCTGAGCTTTGCTGATAAAGGAAGGATTTGTTACAAAAATTACTTAGCATTATTCATTATGGAATCCATACAGGGCTCCTACATGACAGTAGAGATTTCACGAACAAGTCTGAAGACTTTGGAAAAAAAAAATACAAAAAATCCCTCAGTTTAAAAGCATAAGGGGAAAAAGAACACTTTCCTACACTTCAGTAGGAACTTTAAGAGGCCAGTTGGGTTTTCAAAAGTATCCCTGTGAATAGAAGCTAGATGGTCTTCAAACCAGCATTTCCCCCACCATTTTAGGCATGAAAGCCACTACTCTGATGGAGCTGCAAGGGGGAGAGATAGGAATGGCAGGACACAGGCAGCACACAAAGGAGAAATAAGAAATCCTTTAAACACAGATTCAAATAATCTGTTTAACAGCTAGAAAAGAAGGGAGTGTCAGGAAGGTAAAAGGGCAGGCTTCATAGGGGCAAGCAGAAATAACGGTGTGTAGAGTAACAGGATGTGAAGGGGTTATACTGATCATGGTAGCCAAGTGCGTAATTTGCAGTGAATAATTGATCAAGAGCCTTTTTCTTTTTTCCTTTTTTTTTTCTTTTTTTTTTTTTTTTACGGTTTCTCATCAAGAAGATCACAATTTTCTTGCATCTGTTCCATCCTGATGATTCAGTGAGTGATTTCTGCAATTGAAGCATTGTCTGTATACTAAACACCATCAAAATTCATTGTGAATATACAATATCAGAAATCCTAGTTTAGTTTTGATGGAACACGTAAATCACATGGCATTTTGTACTTTCTCTAATTAGTGAGTGCAACTCTAACAATTGCTGTGACATTTTTCCCAATTATGTATTCATAAAATGTTTTTCATGAATATGCTTTTAAAATGGCCTTTCTCTCCAAATGCTTATGACAGTAAACTCATTGGCAAGAATATTACTGCAGTGTTTGACAATCTAGGGACTTAAAATTCCATGGTACTTTTTGGTTAAAAAGAAAGAGATGACATGAGAGACCAACACAAATTCCAGCATATATAATTACTCCTGAAAATATCTGATATGATCTTCATTAAATGAAATAGGTCCCCAAGCCTCTGCTTCCTTCTCACTCTAGAGACACTGGTGTATATGTGACTGACAATAAATGTGCAGATTTCTCAGACAAGGGATGGGCTGAAAATGCCTTCAAACCATATCTCAACTGCTTATCATGGAAGCTAGAGGGAGAATTACATGCTCAATAAGTAAGTAAATGTTTGCTTGGAATGCCAGGAAGAAATTCTCAGTGCACTATGCTGGAGCAATAAGAAAAAAAAAAGAAAAATATGAGTGTGATCTCATTTCATGACAAACTCATAAAATTCCAGAGGGTTCTGTCTAGTGAGACTCATGGAAAGTACAGGAATGTAATTAACACCCAAACAGCATCATTCAGAGGCAGTTAACAAAAGACAGCATAAGAGAAATGATGGTGGCAGGAGTCTGAACCAAGAAAAACTTACCCTTAGTAGGAGAGGATTGAGCTAAAGAATTCTTAAGCAAACTAGACAAATATAAATCCATAGGTCCTGATGCAGTGTACCCACAAGTGCTGAGGGGCTTGAATTATACTATTGTGAGGCCTGTCAAAACCAAAAATATTGTCATGGCAACTGGTAAACATGCCTGAGGACTGGAGCAGAGCGAAAGTGATTCCTGTCTTCAAAAAAGGGCAAGAAGGAGGGATCTCAGAATTACAGGCTGGTCAGGCTGTATTCCTTGGGAAAGTGATCCATTAATTAAACCTTGAGGTAATTTCCAGAAAAATGAAGGACAAGAAAGAAAACAGTAGTAGGCAGCATGGATTCACCAAGGGGAGCACATACTTAACTAATGTGATAATCTTATGTGATGAAATGACTGGATTGGCAGATGAGAGAACAGTGTGGACATGCCTACCTTCACTTCCATATAGGATACTCACAGAGAAGCTGATGAACAGTGGAGTAGATGGACAGCAAGAGATGTGGACTGAAGAGGGCCAGGAGGGTGGCAGTTGGTGACACAGTCTAGTTAAAAACCAGTCACCAGCACTAGATCATTATTTGCCCAGATTATGGGGGAGAAACTGCACAAAACTGGAAGAGGTAATGGAAACACCGAAGGGAACTGTTACCATCCAGAAGTACCTCAATTGGCCGGAGCAATGGGCAGAAAGAAAGCTCATGAACTTTCAGCAAATAAACCTGCAGAGTTCAGGAAGACCACTTCAGGGAAAAGGCTTGAGTGGAATGTATTTATGAGTGTAAGTGTTTGAAGGGAGGATGCAAAAAAGTGGAGTCAGGCTCTTTGGACTGTCATTCCATGAAAAAACAAGAGGCAATGGGCACAAGATGGAACACAGGAGGTTTCTCCAGAGTGTTTCTAGGGAATACCTCTTTACTGTGAGAGTGATTAAGCACTGCCCCTCTGTTGCAGTTTAACCCCAGACAGTCACCAAGCCTCACCACTTCACTCCGCCACTAGTGGGATATGGGAGACAATCAGAAGGGTAAAAGTTGGGAATCTCACAGCTTGAGATAGACTTTAATAGGGGAAGCAAAAGGCACACACATAAGCAGAGAAAACAAAATTTAATTCACTGCTTGCCATGGGCAGGCAGGTGTTCAGCCATAGCCAGGAGAGCAGGGTTCCGTCATGTGCTATGGTCCCTTGGGAAGACAAATGCCATTACTCGAATTGTCCCCCCTTCCTCCCTTTCCACCCCAGATTTCTATACTGAACATTATGCCATATGGTCTGGAATATCCCTTTGGTCGGCTAGGGTCAGCTGTCCTGACTGTGTCATGTCTCAATTTCCCACATACTCTCAGCCTTCTCACCAGCATGGCAGTACAAAAAGTAGAAAAGGTCTTGGTCCTGTAAGTACTGCTCAACAAAAACATCTCTGTGTTATCACCACTGTGTACAGCATGAGTCCCAAACACAGACATTGTGAAGAAAACTAAATATCCCAGTCAAAACCATTACATCCTCATTCGACTGGGGCTTCCACAAGGTGACACAAACCTTCCAACCTTCTGGGCTCTATGGCTGGGGCTTTCCCACAGAACTGCATGAGCTAGTCATTCTCTGACAACGTTTTGAGAACATCTGCCAAGGTTCTTTTTGCACCAAGAGGGCCACCAGGGTTCCTCCACCTGCCTTTCACTCTGAGGAGCTGGGTTTTCTGCTGAGACCCACCAGTGTCTCATCACAGCACCTGTCCAAACTGAGGATAAACCACTCCCATAAGCCCATGGGCAGATGAGGAACTCCCTCCAAACAGGATTTGCCCTTTTCAAGGTATCTGCCTCTCTGGCTGAACTGTAGTCAAGGGCAACCCTGGGAAACACTGTGGTAGGTCAGGGTAGTGGCTGTGACTGCCCCAGCCTCACTGCTCTTCAGCAGCCACACAGGCTCTGTCCATTGGCATTTAATTGAAATCCTATGAGTTCACATGTGAGGTGTGCAAGATCCAGCAAGGCTCTGGTCCTCCACATGGATGGATGTCATTGAGGAGATCCTTGGCTGGGCACTGTAGTCCTGCATGACAGCTGTCCCAGGGCTGTGGGCACAAGGAGAGTCCCAGCACCCTCGGTACTGCAGAAGACTCCTAGAGAGTTACTGAGCATTCCCAGAACACCTCTTGCATCTACCCAGTGCCAGCTTCACTGATGGCTTCCTGGCAGAGCTCTTGTAGGACTTGGGGTGGGGACTGCAGGCAGATCCCCAGCAGAGAGAGCAGAGACAAGTGTGGAGGGCAGACTTCAAGGCCAGTTGACCCCCAGTGCTGAAGTTGCCACTACCACTGCTTTCCAGACCTTGTGAGCACTGAGGGAAGACTTGCTGGAATACAGTGCCCTAGATCAATCTAAGTTTTTTACCTTTCTTCAAAGTAGCTTTGATGTTTGCCCTTTTGAAATCCTCAGATACCTACCCTGAAAACAATAACCTTTTGAAAATGCCATAAAATTACCTTTTTTCCAGCTTTCTCAGGACCTCCAGTTGTGTTCCATCTGCTTCCATGGATATGTGTATGTCAAATTTGCCTAAGTGATTCCCAGCTTGATCTTCCTGTATAGTGTATAGTATTGCATTCCTTTAAAATCTGGACAGCTAGAGTGAAGACTGTACCCCTAAAGACTGAGCAAAAGAAGACCTTCTTCCATGTCTTTTGTCTGTGCTCTCATTCAGCAGTACACAAAAATCTTTAGTCTTTGTTTTGCTGTTAGTGGGCTAGTAGAGGTCTTTCTGGTTGCTTTTCGTATTCATTACCAATTTCAACTCCAGGTAAACTTTTAATTGTCTGATATAATCACTGTGTGTTTACAAAAAAATTCTCTGTTCCTTCTGGTGACCTACAGTGGTTTTCACTTTCTACCTTCTAATTTTTTTCTGTTTGAACTCAGTGAACCAGGTCATCCTCTTGACAAAGGTGCTCAATATCCTTCCCATTGAAATAAATCTCTTTTCTTGCTCTAATTTTGTCCTTGATGAACTCTCACACACCCTTCTGCCCTTCAGGGCAGCATCCCATGAGATCTCACAACTAATTCCCTGAAAAGGACAAAGTCTGCTCTCCTGAAGGCAGGAGTCATTCATTATTCTCCTAGTTGTTTTCCTCTTTTCCCTCAGGATCTTTACCTCCACTATTTCAACTCAGTGAAATTATGAACAAATATGGAAATGAGATTTGAGGATAAGCAAAAAACTAGCCATATGACCTTGTGTGGAGGGAGGAAATTTTCAAAATTAAGCACATTCTTAACACTGGTAAAAAACCTACAACTTTTGCTGACAGAGTTTGATGAATATTATCTTCCCCAAACAAATACGATCATAGCACTACCTTATTTTTGTAATTCAAGAAGTATGTATGATTACCACATTAAATCCAATGTTATTCCTTCAAAATAATTTAGCCATTTCAAAGATAGTGTGTGGAAAAAAACAGATCTAATCTTTGCAAAAGGCTGCAGATAAGGAAAGGCAGATATGTCCACCATAAGGCAGATTATGTCAAGTCTCACCTGCAGAGAAGTGACTCATCTAATTGCCTCCTGTCTCACTGCCTTTCTTTCCTAAAGATATGTGTATTTCACTCATTTTCAGCACAGCATCAGAGCATTCCGTTCGGTCTGTGACGATGACATGCCATATATGGCTGGACATCATCAGCCTTACCTGGGATGGGGCGATTCTTGAGGTTGTGAAGCAGAAGAGAGAACAGGACAGTACAATGCCGGACTACAATGTGTCCTTTATGGTCAATCCCATTTGTTAAGAGGCAATTTACCAGAGAGAACCAGAGAGAGAACTGTGGGATTTATAGAGCTTTCTTTTCTAGGAGTTCCTTACAAAGTTGTAAGGTTATATTCAGTGTCATTTCTATAGGGTTTTTGTGTGTTTTATTTTTAATTCAGACTTGTTTGTTAAATTCTAGAAATTAAGTTTTAGGTCTAGCTTTCCTCATCAAATTTACTTGAGAGTGTCAAGTGTATAAAAAGCTTTTCATAGAATCTTATAAACATTAACATTGGAAAAAACTTAAGATCATTGAGTCCAACAGTCCATCTGGCACCACTACCATCTTCATCACTAAATCATGTCCTCAAGTGATATGTTCACACATTTTTTGAACACTTCCAGGGAGAGTGACTCTACCACTGCCCTGAACATGGAGGGGTATGGAATCATATAAATAGTTGAATCACAATTGCAAATTCTCTTTTACTTGAGTAAACAATTTTGTATATTAAAATAAAAATTACAAAAAAAAAAAAAAAAGGAAGGTACCCAGAGCTGTAATAGCTCAGAATGTGTTTCAGAATTTACAAAGAAAAAACCTGTCAGATGCAGTTGCAACAATTTGAATTTGACTCTTCATAGAAGATGTAGCTACTTGCTATGTCATCCAACTAATGTAGATAAGCAGGTATATTAGACTGGTACAATGTGTCCTAATGTTGTCAATGCTAACATCTTTCCTAGGTAATACCAAAATGCAGACAGATAGCAAAAATAATATCTAAGATATAACTTGCAGTCTTTGATAAACCAGTATTGGTTCTCCTGAAATGGATGGGAAGACAAGGCAGTGAACTGGTGACTTCAGCACATCATACTGTATCTTGTATGAGGAACTCAGTCACCATAAACTGCATGCAGAATTCCCAGAGAATATAAGCACAACTTTTCAAAGATGGATGGAGACATTTCCAAGAGAAGCAAAGTTTGAAATAGATGTGCACATACTACCTATAAAATTATCGAATCAGAAAGTTCCATAATGCTGCTGGACCACTATGGAATAAACTGGTGACCTGACATGAACAGATGACCCAAGAGCAAATGTGTAAGCACTTTATCCATGTGAAACTTGCAGCATCATTTTAAACAGAGAGGGCATGGAAGTAAATGAGTATCTGTAATTCTCCCAACTTTATTAAGACCACAAAATACATTCATTGCTTGCAAATGTTTGCTACATGGTGCCTGTTTGCTGTTTTGTTTTGGTTTATTTGTTTTGGTTTGTTTGTTTGTTTTTGGTTGGTTGGTTAGTTTGGTTTGGTTTTGGATTTTTTTGGTGAATTTTGGGGATTTTTTTCCTTGAGATATTTTTATGCTAATGAACTACATATAATCCATAAAAGCACATGAAAAATTTTGGCAGTTTTAGAATTCTGGTTAAGAAGTGTTTCAACATTTACTTATGTATGCACCAGAGCAGCACCTCCTGAAGTTGAGTACTTGAGACACTTCGAATGCTGTTATATGTCTACCGAGTTGACTGTTGTAGTCCTCAAGCAGTCACTTCAGTTTGACACTGAAAAGTGAATATCATTAAACTAATAAAAAGATTCTGGGATATTAAGGCATTATTTGCAGACTTTACTGCCAGTCTTTTTAGAATTTGTGTACATGTAATAGAGGGTTGTTGTTTGTTTGAAAGTTCAGATGAAGTCAAGAAGCTTGTATTTTAACTATTATGTAGACTGTTCCATGATTTGTATAATTTTCTTAAAATATGCAGTACAGCAAAGATTCATTGTACTTTAATAAACAGGTAATTACATGGATTTATTACTCAGCATGTCATAAAAGATGGTGTTTCTTCTTCCCTTTACTCTGAGTTTTTCTAATTTCCAAAAAAGTCTCACAGACTTCTAAACTAGAACCAATCAGTGAAAATTACTGGATTTTAACAGTTACAGAATATATTCTGCCTTTGCAAGCACATCTCTTTACCTTTAGATATGTGTTTGGTTTTTTCTTGTATCACGTGAGAAGTCCATGCTACCCACAGGAATACTGAAGCTTTTGAAGAAGTGTTGTGTGATTTAAGTGTACATTCAATTTACTTACTATAGCAGATTTGATTTTCCAAATGAAGATGAATAAACAAACTAGTGAATTCCCTCTATTTTTCAATTAATTTTAGAAATGGGAGGAGATGTGGAGTTATAAAATGTTTTCCTATGGCAAATAGTATTCAGTGTGAACTCTTGCACTTTCCATATTAAAGAAAGATTAAGATTTTTTGCTCCTATATCTCTGGTTGGTAGATTTGTACAGAACACTGTTTCTGTAATGAGTAAGAATAATCTTACACTTTCTAGTTTAAATTTATTTTCAACACTTTATACCCATTTTCTCTTGGGCAAACATTGCCCGTTAGCTCCAATAGGCCCTTTCCCTCTCTCATGTTACCTTTAAAACTTCCTTGATATTATTTTGGACAGCAACCAAATCCCTCATATTCATTTAATTTTGAAAGGCTCAACAAACCAAGCTTTCTAGACTGCTAAGAAAATTTCTACATTCCCTTGACCTTCTAAGGAGCCCTTTTCTTCATTTATTCCACTTTGTGTTTTATATCTGGTACTTCATAGCTCATTTGCATTAAAACTTTATGTGGAATTGGCAAATATACATATGAATGTCATGTTCCTGCACTTAAAAGGAAGAACAGTGTTGAAGGTTAGACTATAGACCATTGGCAGTGTTCTTAATCATTCTGATCACTGCTTGTGACAAGCTCTAATTTTGAGTATAGGTTATGTTTTGATTTGATTTTTTTATTTGTCGTGTTCTTTTTGTTTGTTTGTTTCTTGTAGAAATATTTTAATTTTCTTTAAAATGTAGGCAAATTATACTCTACTTACGAGATACTCAGGGATAACCTTCCCAGACTGAACTTGAAGTACCTTTTTGCCTATAAATTTAAAATGGAAATTTGATGATGGAGCAATCATATTCCTTTCCTCCCCTCCCAAACTACATATAGTATCAGTGAATTCTACCCTCATACTTGCGGGTGTATGTTCCTCCAAATAACCTTAAGACCTGTTACCAGAGCCAATAAATATGGCATGGACAGCTCTATGCCTTTTCACCCTTCCATACAACTGGATAACATAGGGCTTTTAGTGAGACACTACCAAGCAGGAGTTTCCTCCAGTTGGAACAGAGAGTGCTACATCAAGTGAGGAACATTACTGTCAAGAAATTTCAACCTCAGCATTGACGTAGATGTTGACAGGATCATTTCCACTGGTAGTGGTATCAGAACAGATTATGATTCACGCAGGACTGACCAAAGAGTCATGATTTAGATGAAATGCTCCCAAATAACAAAAAATTCTGAAAGGGAAACTGCAGATGACAAGGATTTTGTCAGGCTGCTGATGAGATGGTGGGCATTTTCTCTTCTGTTCTCAGAAGTGTCCTGCCTGTGGAGTTAAACTAACCATAATGAAATCTCTTTCTCTAGCCATTCCTTTCTTGATAGCAGCAAAAGACAGTAGTAGGGCATGATAAATCCTGGATGGTGACAGGGTGTGTAATTGCAAAAAATGTCACCTTCCAGATGAGTTTCTATACACATTTGGAGAATTCAGGGCCAAATCTGCTAATAGTGTGACCTGAAAAACCCAATAAAGGGTTTTGAGGAAATTCCATGACACATAATTTCCATGGTCTGTAGTTTCTAAATGAAGTACTTGGAGTTTTTCAGTCTGATAAAAAGTAAATGGCCGTGATGAAGAATTTACGGCACTGTAGAATTTTCAGAATGGGTCTTTTTTTTTTTTTTTTCCTTTTTTTTGGGGTCTTCCTTCTTTGCTGTTTCAGTTATAGTTGCAAGTTTCCTCAGATTACAACAAACAAACAAACAAAAACAAACAAACAAACAACAAAAGGAACATATTTATGTCTAGAGCAAGTAAAAACGGATGAGTTCAGCCTATAGGCCCTGAGAGCAAAAGAATTAAATATTTAAGAGCATATAGGAATTCTGAAGATGATGTGAGAAGAATATTGAGCTGTAACGGTGAGAAGGATGAGGCAGTCCTAGTGACACTGCTATATAAGTGATTGATTGATGATGTAAATTAATGATTTTTTGTAGAACAAAACAATATCTTTTAATGAACTTTCTAACATAATTGTAAGAAATCAATGCTTTTGTTGATAGCTGAAACTTTGAGGGTTTTTTTCTGAAATTTGGGATATAAATGGTAATTTTGAAATCTAAATAGAATTTGACAGAAAAGGCAATTGACGTAAGAAAAACACAAAAAGGTTAGCTAATAATAATCAAACTAGCCAGGAAGACCCAGCATAGTGATTTTCCTGCTCTTAAAGATTTAGGAACACCTTAGTTAAAACTGCAAATGGTGGCAAATTCTTTGAGTCACAGTCTCACAGATATCTCCTTCTAGTACCTGAAGGGAGCCTACTACAAATATGGAGAGAGACTGCTTACAAAAGCATGTAGTGACAGAACAAGAAGGAATGGTTTCAAACTAAAAGAAATCAGCTTTAGGCTAGATGTTAGGAAAAAAAATTGCTAGAAAGATCAGTGGAAGGCTTCACTAACATTTTATTCAGAAGTGAACACCTGTTTTTGTGGACTTACCGGTAGTTAAAACCCAGAGGTTTAGTGATGAGTATAACATCTTGTAAAACCTTGACCAATCTGTTAAATATAGCCTAACAAAATATTCCAAACTCACAATACTCAGAGATTAAAAATTTTAAATACTCGTAAAGGTATCCTTAAATCATCAAGTACAATTACTGGCAAATTTTCCTATAATCCTCAAAATGGAAGAATAGTTGTGAATCCAAGTATGCATTTATGTTATAACTAGATTAAAATTATGTCAAATTTCAGATGTTCCTGAAACAATATTGAAAAATTGTCTGGCACTTTTGTCATTAAGTTCTTTCTCTATCTGTAACACTGTGTGTACAACTAAATTTGATCTATTATATTTTTCAATATTTTATGGAATGTAACTTCCTTTAATTCAGTGTCCTACATTTCTACTTACACAGGTTTTAACAGATATATGATCTCACCTTCTAGTCTGCCTAGGCTGAATTCACTGTTCAGAGGGTTTTAAGTAATTTCCTTCTTATTCTCTGTTCATGGCAGGGAATAAGTCTGCTCTTTTTACAAGAGTTTTTAAGCTACTCGAAGTAATGTTGCTAAAAAAATAAAAAATAAAAAGAGAGAGGGAGACTAATCAACTCTTTTTGCCCATGCTCTTAATCATCCATATAATCCATTCTCTGTTGAACAGAGATGAGGTGTTTGAGAAACTATCTTATACCCCAAGATTTGGTCTTCAATGTTTCTTAGAGAAACAACATTTTTCACTGAAGGGCTTAAAAAAAATAGACAGTTACTCAACATACCTACTCACCTGTATTTCCACTTTGAGACAAATAGGAAAGAAAATCCCAATAGAGTAAATGTTGATTCTCTGTGAATGTGTAGCATATATTCTAAAACCATTCCCTTTTCAACAATCTGCTTTTCAGAAGCAAGAATGTAATGTAGAGGTTTAAGAGCAGCACAGAGGTTATGAGGAGAGCTTGCTGTAATATAAATGTTGCAGTCCAGTAATTGTTTTTATAATCCAGATTTAGAGGAAAG
>VXAU01005613.1:114000-125735 GCA_013399695.1 Formicarius rufipectus
TTTTTTTGGTTTTGTTTTTCTTTTTCTAATTGAATATGTACCCTCCAGATCAGGGAATTGATTCAGCTATGGAGTGTGTGTGCAATTTATTTAGCAAATTCATTTTATATTTAATATTCTATACGCCTTAACATGACTATGGCTCATCATTGAGAAAACCAGTAGCCAGGGCTAAGATTTTCCATTACTTCAGTTAATGTAGCAATCTGCAGGTAAAACTCTGATTTTTAACATGAGATGTGTATCAAAAGAGATTCACCTGGTTATATTGAAACAACACCCTTCTTATACTAGTATAATACAAGTGAGCATAGAGTTAACCATTCAAAAAACAAACAAAACACATCCCCAAAACAAACAAACAAACAAACAAAAATCACAAAAAACCCCCACAAACTCATATTTTTTCCATGTGCTTTCTTTTTGTTTCATTATATTTTCACTCATGAGTTAACTTGCTTTAATATCCCAATGAAAAACCCTCATTGAAAGTAAAGCTCAGTAGAATGAGAGCTCACACAGACAGTCACCCTGAGGTCATTTGTTGAAATCTAGCACAGATCAATAGCAATGAAGCCTTTTTGGCAGATAAAAAAACCTCTTCAGTGGACTTCAGTCCATGCCAGAAAATGCAGGTTCCTCTGGAGAAGTTCCGAGTATTCTGAACTTGGTCTTCACTAAGTAAATCACTGAAGCAGAGGATGAGATAGGAACATTATATTTTGTGAATAAACCAAATTATTCACACTCTGAACAGTCGGCGAGACAATTTTTGTCCTCACTGTCCTTAATTAAAATAGTGTCTTACATTCAGTTACAAATTGTTTGTACACCCTTGTTTTTTTGTGTTCATTTTCTTATGGACAGCCTACCTATAAGTGGTTATTTTTTATAAGAGAGGTTAATAAAATAACACTGCGCCAGAAGAGAGATAAACATCTAAAGTTGAAGTTGAGTAAATTTTACATTTTTCATGATTTGCCACTTATTTCCCTCCAGTTGCTCAAGTTTTGTTGCCTTTGATCTGATCTTCAAGGTTACATTGAAAGATAAGAACAGAAAGCCAAGAATGTATTACTCAGAATATACAAGCTTCTGTTTGCAATTTGGTGAACTTTAAACATACAAACAAACTAGAAATACTATTCTAGAGTAAAAAATAGCAACAAACAAACAACATGAAAAATCACAATGCAAAGAAAATCCAAAATTATAACGGGAAAAGAATCATAGGGAACTATGAAAATTCCTTCAATTCTTTGGGAAACAGGCCAGACTAACAAAACAACTCTTAAATATGAATCTCTCTGAATATGAAATATTTATATTTAATTCTTTAGGTTAGGTTTTCTTAAAAAGAAAAAAATGAAAAACAAAAAAAAAAAGACAAACAATGTTAGAGAGATGAACATTCTAGATACCTTCCCTGTGATAATTCTCAGGAATACAATTATTTTTCTACATTTACTTTGGGCAAATAAAGGTTGCTGGTGTCCTGGCTACACCAGTAATAATAAATTAAATACTTCTGGGGAATATTTCTGGTTACCAGACGTCAACTGGTTGTAAAACTGAATTGGTCCTCAACAACATTTTGAATTATTTGACTTGAGATCAGTCAATTTTCAGATATGTTTTGGGTTTAGCATAAGCCTGGGACCAATTTGCACACATTCACCTTCTTATGAAGGTGCAAGGCATTTAATAATATGGACATAGCCTTTTCTGTGCCAGTTGGCCTCAGTCTCAGAAAACAGTGCTGGACACATTTAAGCTGACAATTTCTGTGTTTATTTTCAGCTCCATCTGCTTGTAGATCCATAAACATTTATTTCTCCTATGTCTAGCAGAAAAACATGGATTACTTTCTACTACAGACATTGCTGGATATCATCTTGCCTCTCACTCAGAGAAGGGCCAGGTTAGGCTATTCAGGACTCTGTTTGGACCTAATCTGAATTTCATTAACGAAATAGAGATCCCACAAGACCTTCATAGACATTTTCCGGTGTTCCACCACTTCATGACCCACACATTTTGCCTGTACCTAATCAAATTTCCACTCCATTATGGCTGTGAACTCACCAGCAGTGAAACTCATGCAAGGTCCCAGTCCCACTTATGTGCTGCAGAAGCCACAGACAGACATAGCCTGCCCCATTGCAAGCGGAGGACTCCAATCAGTGCTCTGATGGGCTCCTTCTGCCCTCATTCCCCAAGAGGAAACCAGCTCAGAGCATATTAGTAGTGTATTTGTCCTCCTGCAGCAAAAATCCAAGCACTGACACAAAGGACACTCATGTCACTGGCTTGCTAAATCCTTCTTGATCTTTTTGAAAACTGGGGGGATGTTTTGTTTCTTTCAGGCATCTCTCCTGACTTCCAGGACCTTTCAAAGACAATCATAAGGAGCATAGCTGTGGTGTCTGACAACTCTCTCAGAATTTACGGATGCAACCCCTCAGGACCCATGGACTTGTGGATGTCAAGTTTCACTAAATGATCTCTAACCCAGGCCTTCTCAGTGAGAACATTTCTGTTCTCCAGACCTCTTCCCTGATGTTGTGGGTGAAGGATTCATAAGCGCTGGCCTGGATGGCTAAGATTAAAAAAAAAAAAAAAAAAAAGAAGATATTGAGTATCTCAGTCTCTGTTCCAAAGGTCCCTATTCAAGTCAGCAACAGCCTCGCATATTTTTAGAATTTCTCCTGTTACTGATATGTTTGAAAAAGGTAAATGAATCTCACATTTCCCTTGGTATTCACAGGAGAGTATGGGGCATTTCCAGGGGATTATTGAGAAGTCAGCTAGGCAGCAGCCAGCTGATGACCAGTCTTGGCACTGCATTGTTCTTTAAATACTCCTTCTACCTGAACTGTCAGCTTAATTTTCCTTGCTGATAACTGATTCTGGTGACTTCTGGTATTAGCAAAACTATGGGACTGTAGCAATTTTAGCATCTTTAGTAATCTTTTGCCCTGAGCAACTATTTTGCTTACACTTTGAGTCAGTCTTATCCTTCTTTCCTTAACAAGTATGTTTACTTTTCTTAAATCTCTTTGAAAGTAAGATATTTGCTGATGTTTCTGAATGTATGTGTACTGAAACCCACTGAATAATGTAATGAGATAAAAGAAAGCAAATAGGGCATTTGTAAGTCTTTGCCAATACAGCAAAAGGAAAATAGAGCGTAGAGAGCATAATCTACTAAACATGACAGGGAAAAAAGCAGGCAATTAGAGTGAAGAGTTATATATTCTGTAATGTGTGTGCAACCATATGGAGAGAAAGTATGTGTGTAAGTATGTGCACATACAGCAATAAACATATGTACAAATGCAAACACATATATGAGTGCACACACGATGAATTTCTAATTAAGATGAGAACAACATTTAAGCCTAGGCTCAAAAGTTATCAGAGGGCTTGCAGAGATTCCCCCTGGAGTTTCTGAGAGCTGGGTTTAGTAGCCAGTAATTTCCAATTTCTTAGATAATGTGTAGGACCATGGTGCTGATTAGCCCTTAAAACATGCTCTCCCCGGAAAAGCAAAGTCTTTAATTTCTTTAATGTTTAAAAAAAAAAAAGAAAAAGTCTCTACTTTTCTCTTTTTCACCTTCAGAAGCTCTTGGTTAATTGCAATCTGGACTTGGCATTTATTTTTGTGTGAGGAGGACAAGGAAGGGTAGTCCTGTTGAAGGAAAAAGCAAGGGGGTCTTATATTTGGGGAATTGGTTTCTCTAGTGGAGAAATGATACATCATTTTAATTCCTGCATTTTTAAAGTGATGCCTGGAGTTTTTAATCTTGAGTCTCCCTTTGACATTAATGGGAGTCATGTTGCTGAAATGAGCACGTGATACTTTGATAATTGAAAGGGACTATGTGTGATAGAATCATAGGCACTGGAGAGGTAAAATACCTGTTTCACTAGGAGATCTTGCCAGTTTTCCTTCTAAGTCAGAAGATTAAGACATTAACAGCTTGTTTATTAATGTATTGTGCAGTCCATCTATAAATGAGTCAGAACAGCTGCTTTCAGTGGAAGATTGTTGAACAGGATAGATAAACAGACTTTATCAGGTGGAAATGTTCTCTTCCTTAATCTCATTCCATCACTTGCTATTCTTTTTGGGATCCGTGACTAATTGCTTTCACAACACATATTTTACACCATTTTGAATATTTTCAGAAGGTTATCCTGTTTTTCCCTAGGCCCTGTTTGGTTGATTTGGTTATTTTAATCTACTTACTACATAAGTGAAGCCTTTAAGTCCCTACAGGGATTTTGTCTGTTTCTTTCTCCCTGAATGCTCTTGACTTCTGGGGCCTTTTTTTACAGACACAGCAAGAAAAATTTTTAGTTCTTCTACTAAGTGATCCATTAAAATACCAGGTGGAATAAAAGAGTACAAAGGGAGCTTAGGGATGATGTGAATAGCATAGTGGGGCACAGAGATATTTATTTCCTGGTCTTAAGAAGCCCATAAAATCTGTGGGAGGATTGTACACATCCTTATTAAAAACCCACTTTTTTATTTCCAATAAACAGTTTTAAAAGTGACATCAAGTGTTTTTGGAGATAATAAGATCCTTGACACCTTCAGACTCCATTACTGTGTATAGTGTATGAAAGGAGCAGAGAATCAAGATCCTGTGATTTAACTATTGTCTATATTGTCTGTTGGTTTATCAGTTTACTCAGTTCTCAACCCTGTCTAATAAGGGCATGACGATTTCTCATCAGTAACACAAAACATCATTATATATATTTACTCTCCCTATTCATCCTCTGAAAAAATCTTGGACATATTGAAGTGGGAGGAAGACAAATGAAGATACTGTACTCTTTTACAATTTGTACCAGGCAAAACAAAAGGAATTTACTGCAGCAACATTTTTGTAGTTCACAGCATAGAAAACACAACAGGGACTTCAGACAAAAAAATCAAATTTAAAAAAAAAAAAAAAAAGTTTGAGCATGCATTTTTGAAACACAGCAAAAATATCTAAGGAAATTAATTGGGTAAAATAGTCATTAAAGCATAGCTGAGGTTGCCACCACAAATCATTTAAATATCAAAAGCCAAGCTTTCAGTCATTTAATGTTCATTTTCTCATGTACTCTGTGAAGGGTACTTTCTGGTTGCTGCTTTGTCATACTTGCATCAAAAGGCCATGGAAGTATCTAAAGTGGCAGTAGAAGCTAAAACGGAGATATTTTCCTTGAAAAAAAGAGTGAGAATTTTCATGTACTTCTTCCGGTTAATTATTAAGCAGGCCACCAGTCCTGTGAGCCTGGTGGGAACATACATTCTTGCTTTACAGTTTAAGCGCATTCAAGTGTTAAAAGGATGGGCTATTGTGAGGAAAAAAAGCAGGAATGGGTATAATTAACTCGTCTAAGACTAATCTCAGAGTACTGATTCAGAATAACAGTATTTCTGTTAAGTACCAGCAGTCTACCAGGAGGCCACATTACAATCCTGAATATTCCCTGTATTTCACTGTGGAAATATGCTTTTAGCACTTTCTTAACTTGTAGTAACTCCAAAAGCTGTGTGGGCATATGCACCCCTGTTAATTTCTGCATGCTAACCATAGGTGTCTTCTATAACAGCAAAATGCAGTCATATATTGGAATCATCCAGCTTTCAGAAAGAGCACTAAGCAAGATGCGCTTTCCAAAAAAAAAAAAAAAAAAAAAAAAAAAAACAAAAAAAAAAAAAAAAAAACCAAAAAAAAAAAAAAAAAAAAAAAAAAAAAAAAAAAAAAAAAAAAAAAAAACAAAAAAAAAAAAAAAAACACCAAAACAAACAAAAACACAAAACCAAACAACAAACAAACAAACAAACAAACCAAAACAAAACCAAAAATCCCACAACAAAACCAGGAGTTCTGGCTTCATATCCCTTCTTGTTTCAAAGAATTTAAAACTTCATCTCCTGTTTCCCTTATAAGTTTCCTGTTAGTACACTTTATGGTATGGTGACTGGAGAGACAGGAGGGTGATAGAGCACCTTTCAGCCTGAACATGAGTTGCTCTTCAGGTAAGAAAAAAAGGTCCTGAATCCAGCATGAGGGGAATGTGTTTTTCTATGACAAATATTTGGCCATACAGTTAGGAGAGGGGGCTACGTACTAGGAACTGCTCTCATGTATTTCCCTCTTGATGTGTAAATATAAATAACTAGAAAAAGTGTACTCATGTGCTAGAAGTTCAGGGTGCTTCCAGTGTCTAACATGTGACTCCTTTAGCTTTAGAACAATTTAGGGTACAAGCACCATTCTCAGCATAATGCCTTAACTATCAGCCTGCACCCATAAACTTTTATCTTTGCTGCTCTTCCATGCCCTAGCTCCTATTTCCTCTCTGAATGAGCCACAGTACTTCACAGAAAGTTTTACTAGGAGAAAGAACTTCTTAGGGAGTATTGTCAATGATGTAAGATAGGAATTTCAGTAGTTTTTTTGATAACAAATCTTCACTACAAAAGTTGGATCCTACTCTTTTGTACTGTTTGAATTAGAGAAATATACTCAGTTTAGTCCCAGTTCCTGCATGGGCAGAAGTGCTTAAATTCTCATAATGATAAGTGTTTCCTAGCATCTATTTCTAATAATCTAATCAGCAAATAAGTGCTTGGGCATCCCACAGGTTACTCACAGCACTTCCTTCCATTGCATAATCAGCAATTATAAGCATCCAGTCTCATTCCCTGTGCTTTAGGTGTGTGGAATCACCGCTTCACAGTCGGACAAATATATAAATGTTTATTGTGATTGGAATATCCATAGTGAAAATACTAGAACAGCTTATGTGAGATTTAGCCTAAATAACTGGCTACATGAGACTGGAACACAGAGGCAGAGCTGTGCTTGGACCTCATGCCAGTGTAATTCCCAGTTCTCCATGACATAAACACCAGAGAGAACAGAAAAGGTTCTAGTACCACATAGACAGAACATGTAATCCATAGACTATATAATACTTTTCTTTTATAGCTGTGTCAATGCAATTTTCTTTTAGTGATATTTTGAAGTTTGCACATTGAATATGAGGCTCTGAACAGCTCTAGTAATGAAGCTTTAGCTCAGTAAAACTAATAGCATGAAAACATCAAGCCTATTCTCTTGAGTTTTCATGGTCTATTTCTTTGCTTGTAGCAAAGTTAGATAAAAGTATTTACCTCTTAAATGTTTACCTAATACGGTATGAAGTGTTGACCTTAAATGGTCTTTACAGCTCATAGACCATAAAAATAAAATTATGAATGAGCAATTTTTATTTCTGCAAAACCAATGACTGGAGAAAACAATATTTTTTCTACCCTTATCCTAAGAATACAAGTAATATCGTCTTGTACAATTACTATCACTTGCAGACCTCAATTGTCACTTTTTGACTAAGCTTTAAAACCACCAGCATCAACTCTGGTAGGAAGGAGGAAAGACTGAAGTTACCAAGCAATGTCTTCTTGTATTCACTGTTGGAGTCAGTGAGCAGGACCTAGATTCTTCTGATAAGGAACACAGAACTTGCCTCAGTCAGTTAGGCCAGGCCTAATGACCAAATGACAGGCCAGACAATGACCAAAGGAGACTATAAAGAACCCTGATATTAACAGTTCAGGTCAAGTTGTTAAGTACAAAGCAGAAAGACCTTCCTTTAAGTCATATGATAACTCATCTCTCAGCATAATCTCAGCTCTTTGCTTAACATGGGTCATGCTGAGTACATATCAAGAGAATCCATCTGTGGGCTTAAAATTAGTACCTCATTGCTTCAGTGAGTGGAGTTTTTCTCCTCTTCCTTGCCCTCACAAGAATTTAACTTATTTATAGAAATCTGAAATAAACAGCATTTCAAATCTAACAATTTCAAATCTAATTGCCTTTTGCCCCTCACCTCCCATGTTAAGCTCTACATTAAAATACTGTCAACTCACAATTCACAGACCACACCGGGACAGGGACTGAAGCCCATGGCAACCCACGCCAGGGAAGGAACAGTCTAAGGGATTGCAATCATGTGCTACTCCTCTATTCTTTCAAGAAAAGCATATTTTCTAATATATCTGACTTTACAACTTTCCTCTTTCTCATCTTTTGGCTTCTTCCAAAAATATCAGGTGTTTCTAATGAACAACAAACCCATACATATGTGTTATACATACTTTTTTGAAATTTTTATTTTTTTACATACATATATATTACACATTTATATTTTATATATAAATACTTGTTGAGAAAAAGATAATATATTCACAAAATGTGACAATTGCTTTGCTTAGGATTTGTGATGAGAATGCATTAGCAAAAGAAAAAATGCGGTGCATTTGGAAAACATATTTTCCTTCTTTCATGGCTGGTCCTTTGATCTCTTCTTCTCATGTTTCTCTTTTGTTTTCTTTTGTTTTGTTTTTTCTTCTCCTTTCAACCTGAAGCGTAAGTGATGAATACTGATGTGACAGAGTTTGCTCCTATTCAAAAATCCAGAACAATGACACACAAGCCTGTCCAAGTTGTTCATAATTTGTAGGTCAGGAAATACAAGATATTAAATTATATTTTAAGGAAAGAGTTATGTTTTCCAGCCACTGAATTCAAGCTAAATGCCTTCTGCAAGACTCCCAGTTTTTATACATGTTACTGTGAGACTTGTTGCAAGCAGTTTTTTCTGATATTATTGAAATCTAATCACATTTTTTTGGACAAAAGTACTCACAAGTACATTTAAATTTAAAAGGCTTTGAGACCTTTCTCATGTTCACAGCTCAGCTGGACTGGTACTAATTCAGTTTAGTTTCTCCTGAAATAGTTAACTTTGCCTGTCTGCCTAGAAAAATACACAGTGAAGTAACTGAGGCATTTGTTCACTTTTAGAGATGATATTCTCAAAACAAGAATATTGAAGGATCTTAAAGAAAAACCTTATTTATGAATACGTTCTAAATTTTGGGTGTCTGCTTAAACCACATTCAGATTGAATTTCCATGTCCTTGCTGAAGTAGATCTAAAGTTTGCCTAAGGTATTTCCAGGGCATTGAAGCTACAGAGCCTAAACTGACAGGATATGGCGGTAGCACATTGCTCTATTGTGTTTTTTAAACTGGGAGATTGCTTGCCTGTTCAAAAAGCTTCTGATTACAAAGGAAACAACACGACAAATGCTTCAGGACATTAAAAATCAGGTTAAAAAAAAAGATATCATACTGAGCTCCACAGTTCCAGATTGTAATAAAATTGGGTAAATTATTCACCATGACTAATTTATTCAAAAGTTGTCCCTTCATGGGCTCATGAATTTGTATTCAAACAGATTTGGATTTCTACAGATTTTTTCCTCAATGTCACAATTACAGAAATAGTTGTACTTTTAATCCTTTTTTTTTTTTTTTTTTTTGGGGTGACTTTCTTTTTGTGTCTTATGCTGTGCATGTGGCTTTGAGAGGAGATGAATTACAAGAAACTCTTACCATGGGGTAGTGACGGTGGGTCTTTATAGGATTATTCTTTCATAACTGTCCTTCTGCATACAAATGTTCTGGAGTAAATACAAAATGTAGGTAACCTTATCAGACTGTATTCTAAATTGCATTATAGTAATCTGTTCAGGAAGCCACATTTTGAGATCAGAATCACCAAGTTCTCACTTTCAGTTTAGATTTTGGCTATAAGAAGTTGTTCTTCTTCCATAATTTACTGGTTTATCTGAATGAATAAAGGCCCACGCAACTCTCTCCCTTAAGAACTAGCACTCATAGAATGCCCTAAAGCATTGTGAGATAAGAAGTATATAACTTTAAAGTAGGAAAAATGCCTAATATGGAAATATTTGGAACATTTCATGCGGTGAACACATATGTGCCTTATTAACCCTGTGACTCAAAGACAGGGCAGATTGATGGGAGACCCTCAGCAGCTAAGGTAGCTGGACCCAAATCAATTCCAGTTCAGAGGATAGGTGGACTAATTTAGGAAAGGTTCAACAACAGATAATATAAGCTGTTTCTCAAAAAAAATTTAATACCTCAGTTTGCACATGCTGGTAAAGTGGATGTATGACCACCAGGCCCAAAGTTACTTGAATCTGGTCTACTATAAGCACAGTAAAAACTTTTTTCAGTATTCAATATTATCCATATGCACTGGAAAAAGTCTCCCAGATCCTACTTTCTTACAACTGGGTATTGAGATCTGAGTCTCACGAAGCATCTCCAGTTTTTCCTTTAACACTTACTTGGCTTTCCATTACCCATTCTGCCAGTTAATTTCAACTTCTCAGGAGGCATGATATTCTAGGAAAGTACCTGGAGCAACTTAGGGATGAGCAGATAAAGGACATTCCTGTAAAAGACCTCTGTATGTTATGAACAGTATACCAAGACTCGTATCAGTAATTCATTCTCCACTTTCCCAAATGATGTCCTGACAGTCTAGATATTAAATTAATTCAATGCATATATATAAACAAACAAAACATCAAAATAAGGAGGTCATAGCATAATATTTATAAATTATTGGAAGAAACTTTAAATCCATCACACTCAGAGTTACTGGATGAGTAGTTTATGTAAATATTCTGCAGCCCATGGAGAGCTCATACATTATTGCCAACCATTATTATGCAAATATTCTCTTTCTTAGTAATTTAATATCAACACTAATTGTCCACTTAGACAGTTCATTATTGGTTTTGCTTCTTGGATGACAAACATGGGGGGAAAATCAAGTATTTGGTGAGATCACAATCAGATTTCCATTAACATTGACTATATAATTGCTGGGATATCCCTTACAATCAAAACCTCTGGCTAAATGAAAAGCAAAGAATATGATTAAAAAAGGGTCACAAGGGTATGTAGATGAGTCAATGATGACTGACATCAAGTTTTCTTTGTCTTACATCATTTCCAAACCAGGAATATTTGCCTCAAGGGCACGTTTACTTCGTAGCTAGGACAAGCTACATGTAAATGACTGAGAATCAATTGCAGATATCCGTAGAATATGGACACGCTTTCACACAATTATTTCCTTTATCTCTTTCTTAGATGAGACTTGTACACCTTGTGAACAGATGAAAGCATTTATCTATACTATACAAAAAAGTGGGTAATGTGTACCTGAATGAATACTTACAAGGTATCTTTCTGTTTCTGTCGCTCACAGCTGGTTCATTTTCAGCCCATTCTAGCAGTGAAAGAGGGACAAGAGCATATGATGAGTGGTTGGCAGTTCTGTAAAATGTTCAACTCACTGCAAATAAAAAAATCATCTTTTTGACAGCGTCCACACAGGAAGCACTGACTCCTTACTCTGTATCACTGATGATGGAGAAAAGAAGAGAGAAATGACAGCAGAAATAAGAGAGCAGGATTTAATTATTCTTTGTCTCTTAGAAATTTGGTATGAAGACTGAGGAAGACCCTAGTGCTGGGTGTAAGTGAAGGAAAACTTAATTGTTGTTATTCGTGCTGACTGTTCAGAGTGGATATGTGAGAAACTAAACTTCAAGGGTTTTTATGTTTTAACTGCTGCCTTTCACTGGCCCTAAAAAAATGTTTTAAAAAGGGAAGGAAGATGTTCTTTGTCTAAAGAGTTGATAAGCTTTTTATCAAGAGAGGTGTGTTGTGCACTCTTTTGTTTTTAAGATAGATTTTAAGAACTGACATTGTTTATCAAGTTGTGGTGGTTTTCACCCAGTGTCTACCCAAACCTCCAGGGTCCGCC
>VXAU01005613.1:125951-143028 GCA_013399695.1 Formicarius rufipectus
TCCACCTGCTCCTCCAGGGGCTGCAGGGGGTCTCCAAACCCCAAAAGATCTCCATGGGCTTGAGGGAGGGGGGGGGAATAGCTTTCAGTCCTTCCACCCCCCATCCTGCTCCAGTGTAGGGTTCTTCCTTCGCCTCCTCCTGCTCTTCTTCTGACCTTGGTCTCTCTCTGTCTGTGTTGTTTTCTCAATGCTGGAATTTTCAACTGTGCAAACACTCCAATTCTTGAATATGTATCACAGAGGCGTAACTATACTTTTAATTAGCCCAACAGGACAGGAGAAACTTCTGCCAGCTTCTACTAAATTCTACTTCTACTAAAGTACTTCTACTTTCTACTAAAATTTATAAAATTCATAAAATTGATATTTTATAAATTCTTCACTAAAGATATATTTCATGCTTTATTGCAGACGGAATTACCAACTGGAAAGTATTACTTATTAATAAACTATTTAAAGTGTCTTGTGTACTATTTTATGAAAATTTTCTGTGGTCGTTCTGTTAATACAAAAGTACCTTTCCACCAAACACATAACTCATGATTTTACTTCTCAGTTGTCTATCATTGCATATTAACAAATACGTTAACAGCACCCATAAAACACTCAGAATAAGTAATATAAATAAACAAGTTCTTATTTAAAAAAAAAAAAATTAAAAAAAGAAGAGGAAAAGAAAGTGATTAGATTCATATGTCAGTTTCGGTTGTAGTGTGTAGTGCTACAACCCATGACTGAAGCATCCTTCGTGATGACATTCTCTCTCATGTGTTAATCCATCTCTTGCACATTATGACACCAAGCTGGATGAGAGCATTTGAGAGTTCTGGTAAACTAAACTACCAAGGTTCTGTGCAGGGTAAAGTTATCTGCTGAAAATATGCTCACACTTAGGCCAGATCTCTTATTGTGCCATGTCTTTGGACTGAACTTTTATTTGCACTGCTGCAAGTCAGAAAGAATCAGTTCAGTTCTTTTCTTCTTTTCAGAAAAGAAATTGTTTATGAACTCAATTTGATCCAAATATGTGCAAAGGACAGCTTCATTCCTGCAGTGAAAGAATGAGTGGGTTAGTCTCACTCATTCACGTTATGTCGTATGTCATTCCAATTGTTATGCCTTTCAAAATTTTACTCGCTTTCATTGTTTTGTCAGAGTCTACTGTGAGACCCCAGGAAAAAGCCAAAATGACCTATATAATCAAAACTGTTGAATAGAGAGCTAATATGGCTATTCATATTATCTAAAATAGCTGCCAAGGATATTATGGTCTCTAAGAAAGAAGGTTCTAGTAGTGTGACCATTCCCTATGTGCTTAACTGTATTTTCTATCAATGAAAATAAACAATTCTTTTAGAGTCTGAAGTCTGTAATTAAGGATTTTTTTTTTTAATTATAATTATTTTTGGCTGGGAGACTTCCAAGGGACAACTGAAGTTCCTGATATGGTTTAGAAATACACTAGTGCAAAAACAAACATGTGCAGACAAAATGTTCACATAAGGCGGATTGGTGTGCACAAACACAGAACAAGCAAAAGTCAACAATTTATCTCTGTGCATGTCTCATTCCAGCCCACAGAAAATACCAAACAAATTCATAATCTATTGAGTTTTCTGTTAAAAAGCACATAGTGGGAACTAGTGCTCAGCACATACAGGAGACAGAACTTTAGTTAAAATAAAAATCGTGGTTAACAGGTCATAGTCAACTCAGGATAGGATCCCTGAATGAAAAACAATCAGAATTCCAAGGGATCAGACACTTAAACCAATTTCTGATTTCTCTAACTTACAACTGTGCAAGCAGGTTGGAGAGGATGATAGGACATAGGAATCATGATGGAAGTGAAAGAAAGGGACTTAAAAGTTCTCTACATGGCAATGGTCTTCTTCAACTTGAAATGCATCCAGTGCTGGCAGTTCATCTTACTGGAGATTGTGCAGTTTGGAAAATTAGTTCAATTTAAGTGTCAGCTTCTTATGTTGAGACCTGGGAGCTTGAGAGTGGAGCAAGGGCTGGATCTAGAAGAATTCAGAGGAGAGTTGTAAGAGTTGCAAACATAAGCTCACATTTTTTATGTTGGAATGAGAGTTTGAGAGCTGGCATGTATCTCCTATGCATTGCAACTGGGTGTTGAAGAAATTATTTGAATTCAGCACTGAAGGTGAAAATGCACAGTGGGTCACACGGTATATTATCCTTGAGTGAGAATGGGATGACCTGTTAGATCTTTAGTGCAATGTGTTTAAGGGAAGTGTATCCACTTCATCACAGTAGAAAGAGTTAATATTGCTGAGACATATATGTATCCATTTGAAAGAAAAGAATTCCTTTACACCAAAGAGTTTTTTCATTTGTTTCCATTTTTAAGTTTGAACTTATAATTTTTTTAATTAGGTAAATTGACTTTTTTTTTTTTTTCTTTTTTTAGAATTCAATAATGTCTGATTATATTTTGTCTGATATAATGAATTCATACTGTGATAATAATCATAATAGGAAAAAAGAAAAGAAAAGAAAAAAAACAACCAAAAACAAAACCAAAATAACACTTGAGAGATTCCTGTTATCTGGCAACAAGTTCCATCCAGTGGATGTAAATTTAATTACAATATATTTCCTTAATGATCTGGCCTAATTAGGACTCAAAGATATGGTATCTTTTGAATGTTGCCTTCTTTTAAAAAAGTGTTTGTAGTCTGCCTTATTTGAAGCACCTTTAAATCATTAGCTTTATGTATAAGTAAGGATTTTTCTGAATATTTAATCAAGACTTTCAGAAAAGGATATGCAGGTAATCATGAAAATTAGAAATGGGAACGACCTGTTGGGTCATCAGTTTGCGGATTTTTTGTCTGTAATTTCCAGTCACAGAAGAGGGCATATGGTTTCCATGAACTGTGTTTTGCAGTGCTTTGTCCATTCTCTAGAATTCGAGCATTTCATGTTGAAAGAATGGCTGGAGCATGGGCAACACGCTGTAACTCAGTTTCCTTCTCACTTCCACTGCTGTAAATTAAAAATCTCATCACCACTGATATCAATGCAATTGTTCCTTGTTCCTATTAATGTGAAAATTAAGGTGCATATTCCAGGCAATATTACCAGTAGTCTGAATCATCTTTTTGTGGTGTCTATTTTCTTTGATTATAAAAGAAACTCCAATAATGATTTTCCTAGTGTGGATTTACTGTTCTTATGTTAATTCATAATTCATCTGATCAATGATACACATACGCTGATTAATGTTTCACCCACTCATGCACACACACTTGTAATGAACACATTTCATCCAACCTGTATCAAGAACAACGTGAGAACAATAGTTGCAAGTAGGAAGTTGTAAGTCCTTAAGGAAGGAACAAAAAGTGATGAAGGTCACATCATGATGGCAGCTACTTCTACTGATCCTCAGGATGTTCTGCAATTGCAAGCACCCTTAGAAGAGAGGAAATGACAGGAAGGGACATAAAATGGGGCACTGCAAATACCCAGTTCTCTCATGTTGAACAGACTAGTATGATTCAAAATACTTTTGTCTTTCCATTATCTATTTCTCTTTTAGAAGTGTACTTTCTTTACTACTCTGTTTCTCCCCATCTCCTTTCTCTTTTTCCTTTGTTTTTATTTTTTTTTTATTTTTTGAACCAGAAAGGATGCTAAAAAGGTACTTGACCCTAAAACATAATTGCACTGATATTTCAAATCATTACACTAGCTTCTGCTGCATCCACACTAGCTGCCAGCCATGAATAAAACACTGACACATTGAGGCAACTTTAAAACCAAGTATATATCACCCAAACTCAAACTGTCATGCACCTTTTATTGTAGTTTATTTTCCCCCTGTTATTGCTCATTACCAAAACATGTGTTCATGTAAGCAGAATCTTTCTTTTTCTTCATCAGCCTGTATGTCTCCTCAATTCATGAGTTATGTCAGAGCCTGACTTTAGTAATATCACTACGTTTTTTTATTATGAGAGTTACAAAAAGTCTGAACAAATACAGACCAATCCCTTAGCAGATCAGAAAGAATGGACCGTGTATAAATGTCTTGCAAATTAAAAAACAAGTGAGAGAAAAGACATAGGAAGGGAGACAAAGCTATCTTTTCACAGGGAGAATTCAAAGACTGGTGGATAAGGTGATCCGTATACTGTAAAACATAGGATGGGCCAAATACCTGAAGAAGCAGGCAATGTTGGAGCCCATGATAGCCCTGATATCCAAGTTTTCTAAAGAGGAGCTGACAAATATGACACAGCATCTCTGAGTTGTCCATGGTTTTCTGGAGTTACAGCTGAACAATAACAGCTACTGCTAGGTGTCTAAACTGTTAGTAAATGCCTGTGTATGGGCACATGTGTTGCTCCTTTTTTAGACTTCTTTTGAATCTGTTTCTGAAGCTTATTAAACCCCGTCTTATAACCCGAGTAATGGAAAATAAGAGTACTGACTGGTTTACCATTTGCAGGTCTTAGTTTCCATCTGATCCCATGAATCTTTTATTAAAAACTGCATCATGATCATGATTCAAGGTATATGTGGGGGTCTTCATGCCTCTTCTTTTTCCTCAGAGATCAGAGAAATGCAGAATGGGCCAGTCTGGAAAGGATCACAGTGGGTTATCTGGTCCAACCTACTGGCTCAATCAGGGACATCCCAGAGCACATGGCACAGGACTGTGTCCAGGTGCTTCTGGAATATCCCCAGTAGGGGAAGCTCCACACCTTCTTTGGTCAATATGTTCAGTGCTCAGTCATTGCACGGGAAAGGAGTTCTTCCTCATATTTATGTGAAACTTTCTGGGCATCAGTTTCTGCTCTTTGCCTCTTGTCCTATTGATGCAGAGCCTGGACCATACTCTGACAACTCCCTTTAGATACTAACAGATGATACTACAGGCACTGATATGGTCCCTATGAGCTGTCTCTTCTCAAGGCTGAACAGTCCCAGCTTCCTTGTCCTTCCTTCCTAAAAGACACTCCAGTCCCTTGATCAATTTGCTGCTCTCTGCTGGACCTGTTTCAGGAGTTCCATGTCCCTTCTGTCCTGAGGAGCCCAGAACTAGACACAGTGCTCCAGCCGAGGCCTGACCCAGGCTGAGTAGAGGGGCAGGGTCATGACCCACCGGCAATGCTCTTCCTAATGCAGCCTAAGATTTCATCGACTTTCTTGGCCACAAGGACACTATTGACTCATGGACCACTAGGTCCTTCTCTGTGAAGGTGTTTCCCAGTAGGACACTGCCAACCTGTGTTTGTGCCCAGGTTTATCCTTCCCAGGTGCAGGACCCTCCATTTGCCCTTGCTGAACTTCAGAAAGTTATTCTCTGATCATCTCTCCAATCTCTTGAGGCCCTTATAAAGGGCTGCTCAGACCTCTGGGCTATTGGTCACTCTTCCCAGTGTTTTATGATCAGAGAACTTGCTGAAGACGCAGCTGTTCCCTCATCCAAGTCATTGATGAACAAGTTAAACCATTATGGCCCAGTATAGAACCTTGGGGCACACTACTGTTGAGGTCTCCCACTAGTCTTTGTGCCATGGATTTTTACCCTCTGGGGTCTGCCATTCATCCAGTTTCCAATCCATCTCACTGTCCATTCATCTAAACCATACTTCCTGAGTTTGCCTATGAGGGTGCTGTGAGAGACAGTGTTGAAAGCCTTGCTAATGGTGGACAATACTATCAATACTCAAACACTGCTCTCCCTTGTGGTGGTTTTCACCCAGTGTCCACCCAAACCTCCAGGCCCACCCCTTTCCCAGAGGGAAAGGAAAAGGAGAAAATGCAAAAAACAGCTGAGAGATCATGGCAAAACAAACTCAGAGTGGCTAAATGCTTACATTTATTACTAACAAGATAAGAACTAAACCTAAATGTAATAAAACTAAAAAGTAAGAAATAAATCAGTCTTAAGAACACCCATCTCCTTCCACTCCTCCCTCCCTCCAGCAGTTCAAGAGAGCAGGGAATGGGAGTTTCACAGGCAGCTGTTGTTGCTGCTGTCATTGCCCTTGTCCTGTGGGTCACTCCATGGGGTGCAGTCGGGTCTCTGCACCCAGATGGTCTCTGTGGGCTGTAGGGGGACAACCTGCTCCACCACGGTCCTCACCATGGTCTGCAGGGGGGCCGTAGCTCTTAGTCCTTCCTCTGCTCCCATGGGGCCCCTCCCATGGGACACAGTCCTCGATAGACTGTCCAAGGTGAGTCCACCTCCCGGGCAACACTTCTACTGGGGGAAAAAACCTGCTCCAGGTGTGTCTCCTTCTCCAGGAGTCATGGCCAAAAGTCCCTTCCAGGATCTTGCTCCATCCTGGGTCTCCCACAGGGCAACAGCTTCTTCAGGCATCCACCTGCTCCTCCAGGGGCTGCAGGGGGATCTCCAAACCCCAAAAGATCTCCACAGGCTTCAGGGAGAGGGGAGGAAGGAATAGCTTTCAGTCCTTGCCCCACTCCCTGCTCCAGAGTGGGGTCCCTCCTTCATGTCCGACCTTGGTCTTTCTCTCTCTGCATTGTTATCTCCTGGCTGGAATTTTCAACTGTGCAAACACACCAGTTCTTGAATATGTTATCACAAAGGCATAACTATGATTCTTAATTGGCTCAACTTTGGCCATCAGCAGGAAGTCCCTCCTGGACCAGGTTCTCATTGGCTCCACAGGACAGGAGAAGCTTCTAGCAGTTTCTAACAGAAACCATTCTGGAAGCCCCCCTTCTACTAAAATTCAGCTACAGAAACCCATGACACCCTTCATCCTGCCATGTACTTCTTTCATTGTAGAAAGCAATCAGATTGGACAGACATGACTTACTTTTAATAAATACTTACTGACTTATCCTGATCACCTTCTTGTCCTCCATGTCGGTAGAGATGGCTCCAGAATGAGGTTCCAACCCCTTTCCAGGGACTGAGGTGAAGCTCAATGACCAGCATTTCCCTGAGTCCTCTTTCTTGCCCTTTTTGAAGACTGGGGTGACATTTGTTTTATTCCAGTCCTCAGGCACCTCTCTGGATATTCATGACCTCTCAAAGATGACCATGAGAAATCTTCCTATGATGTCCACCTGCTCTGTCAGCACTTGTGGATCCCATCCCATTAGGGTCCATGAACTGGTGTTGTCAAGTTTGTTTAGGTGTTCTCTGACCCAATGCTCCTTGACCAAGGGGAGTTCTCCCTTCCAACATTCCTTTACCCTGGTCATCTGGGTCAGAGATGCTTGAGAGCTGTTCTTATCACTGAAGACTGATGCTAAGAAGGCACTCAACAGCTCTGCCTTCTCTGTGCTGTTTGTTACCAGAGTCCCCTCTCCATCTACTAATGAGCTCACATTATCCTTTTTTTTTTTCTTTTGATATCTATGTATTTGCAAAAGCCCTTTTTGTTATCTTGGATGTCCTTGGTGAGATTTCTTTTTTTTCATGGGCCTTGCAATGTTGAATTGTCTGCTGGTTCTACAGAGAGCCTATGAACCCACATCCTTTGGTATACTGAGCCAGGAAACACTTTCTGCCAACCAGATGACTGAATATCACCACACGTACCATACTGAACACAAAACCTCAGAGTTCAGGAAGTGTTTGGACAACACTTCCAGGTGCAAGATGTGATTGTTGAGGCTGTCCTGTGCAGGGCCAGGGGCTGGACTTTGGTGATCCTATTGTGCCCCTTTCAACTCAGGATATTTTATGATTCAATGAAAGCCACAGTGAAAAGTGACATCCACAGGTGTCAAAATAATTCTCACAGTAAAGAACTTTGGGTATTTCAACATGTCAATTTTCAGCAAAGTGAAATGAGAAAGATAGGAAAACTTGTCAGACCATGTTTTGCATATTTTTTATATTGTTAAAAAATAGCAAAAATATTCACATAATGCTTTTACTATGAGCATGTGGAACTCATTAAGACTCTGGATTCAATCTTCACATTTTCTTCCCTCTGTAACTTCCAATAGGATGCAGGATGAATTTATGAATCTCCCAAATTATGTATTCTAATTTGAGAGTAGATAAAAGACTGATACAGATCACTCATCTGTGGTGTGTTTAGGACCGATTTCCCTAAGGAATCTTTATTTTCACTTTTTACATTTACTTTTTTTTTTTTTTTAATTTTATTTTTTATTTTGTACCTTAAATCTGTATCACATTCTGAAAAGGTATCACTTCAGTTTGATGGATGACTTTGTGGGCCGAGTGTCTTCCTTCAGATCTGAACCTAAACAATTGCTTTGCCTAGAAGAAAAAAAAAATAATGTAAGCAGTTAGTGTTATTCATTGCTCTCAACTGTCACTGCAAATATACCTCACTTTACATGCAACCGGAAGACAGTCGATGATCCTTTCATCAGTGTCAGGTGTGTTTCATAAATCAGACAGCAGAAGCTGGTCCAAAAGTCAATTCTGAGTGCTCTCCTGGGATCTTAATGGGTTACCTTTGAATTGGAGCAAACCCTCATGGGTCCCAGCCTGTTTGAACCCCATAACTGGGTCTTCCACATAAGTAGCTATCAAGTCAATGGGTCTTCTGGGTTCTTATTTAATATGCTTAGAGGTTTTGCTATTAGAATTAATGCCAGTTCTTTTTGTTACTAGATTCCCCAGGCTTTCAGAGTACAGTTTTAAGCACTCTAAATGCCACCAGTACTCATTATCCCACCTCCCACTCCCTAGCGGAATTCTTAAGTGACAAGAAGCTGGAAAAATACAGATGGCATAATTATATATTTTGCAGTTGATTAATCACCACAAAACATTAATCACTTTTGGTATAACAATACATAATCAAATTCTTTATAGTAGAAATTAAGTTCCTTTCTGATAGGGAGTGGATTCCTTTAGGATATTGACTTGGCTTTTCAGCATCTGTTTTACACCAATTCCACATCTGCATTTGATTTAATCAGCCTTAGAGTTCTACAAAAAATGGCTTTAAGGTTTGTTTCATGTTTCTAAGTGCACATGTTAATAATAGTAGAAGTGCAAATAGAGATATATCTGCTGTGACAAACTACTATTTGTATGCTATGCTTACTCATTTTCTCCCTCCAAGAAACTCTTTCTCTTTTTGAATTAGTTTGTTGAATGGAACAGGAAGTTTCTTTTGAAATAATTCACATCGATAATGTATTGAAGAAAGACAGTCTAGATAGCACACTAAAGAATGAACGCCAGATAGTTTTTTAAAACTCTTAACTCCAAAGGCACAAGGAATTGCTGTTGGTCCCATGGTCAAGACATGACAGTGTAGCTGGTCACATCAGATGTATTTACCACCCCACTGTGCAGTTTCTGAGTCTCCAGTCTCAATGGACCATCTTATGCAGCTGTCCCGCCACACAAAAATCTTTGGTGTTGCTTCAAATTTATTATTTTACGTCACTAGCCCATAGATTGTATGTTGTCCTAGGATATGTTAAAACTGGGTCCATCTCTGTCTGCAGGTGTGGGTGATGGAGGCCAGTGTACTTTACCAACGATGTTATGGAACAGCCAGGGGCCAGTACATGTTCCATCACTGTTGCTAAATCTGGGTCACTGTGCTCTAAAGCAACATCAAACCTGCAAACCAGAGGCAGAATAATCAAGAAGAATCTCAATTTAATTGCTCACTACTAAGGGATATACTCCACTAGACAAAACATGCTAAATAACTAAAAAGAGACTAAAATCCAAAAAGATACCTCTGTAAGGTTAACTCACTGCTTCACATTGGTGTTTTAATCCATCATAATGTATATGTTTTCAGGTAGATTATTTAATCTAGCTGAAGGACATATGTTAGAGAAACCTTTCTGTTCAGGTAAAGGGTAATTAAGCTTACCGGGGATGTGGAAGCTTAAACTCAGCTCAAACCCAGTCCAATGGAGGATTCTGAGGATGTTTCCTCCGTTTCTGCAGAAGTATTCTGACTCCCAAGATACATTGAGAAGGAGATTTCATCCTCTCTCAAACAATCTACTTTAAGAAGACTGTTGCCTTCGAATGGAGAGTTGTATTCTTTATTCAGCTTTAATTTATATGCCTTTTTTTTTTTTCCCCTCCCACATTACACACTCAAGCGTCCTCCTGTCTCATCTGTTAATCCCGTGGAGATACATAAGTTATCTATATAGTCACTAGCATTTAGTTCCTCTAAATCACATTTGTAAAACACGTTATTTCTCTTCTAATTGTATGGGAGACATCTGTACCACTGTTCTAACCCAAGGTTAGAAAAATATACCAAGATGAATGCCCCGGCTTGAATATGAAACCACTTGCACTGGAGTCTTTGCAATTGAAATACAAATCATCTCTGCAAAAAAATGTCAGTAAGATTGCTTTTTAGAATTTAGAGATAATTTATATTGAAGAGCACCTAAATCCATGAATTATACCACTTACTTAAATAAGATCATTGTCCAAGCAAAGTGCTAAGGAAAACAGTGCAAAGGAAAATCAATAAGAAGCTGCATTCCACATTCAGTGTATTCAACTCTTAATTTTAATACCCAAACACTGGATTCAGAGTATGCATATGTTGTAAAAATAATCATATTTATCATGTTTGTCTGAGGGACAGCAAGAGTGTAAAATAGCATATTTCTAATATGTGGAATACCATTCGCTGCTACATGAACATTATTTGTAAATTAACTGTGCAACCTACAAGGAGTCATTAAACACTGAAAAAATAAAATAAAAAGAAACATCCACTACACTTTAAACTAAACTAACTAGGTTTTGAAACAAAGTACTGAGGCATGTTTTCTGAACACATAATTTGACTGCTGTTACTCAAAATTGCGATGTTACTGGCTTCTGTGAAACACTTTTAGTGCTATGAAGAGTGGTGTTATAGAAATAAAGTAACTGATGTTCTGCCAATGCAAACCTCAAAAGGAGGTTGAAAAACACAGCAAGAGTCGCTTCTGAAGATGGAGATAGGGAAGCATTATGTTTTATTTTGCCCTCTAATATAAGCCCCAAAGCATTGTTTCACTAAAACAGGTCTGCTACCTGAACAGAGTCCAACTCAGTCTTTTAGCACAAATGCAGGGATGAAAAACCCATTCAGTGTGTCATTGTAAAATTTCTGTGTTTATTGTTGGAATGAGTAGAGCATAGGTTCTTCACTTCTACAGGGTTTTTCCTCTATTTTGTTGCATACTGAGGAGATGTAGACTCAGTTGCACACTGATTATTTGTGCTGGGAAACCACTAGTTGCCCAACATATCCACTGATAACAACAGGACTGTTCAATTGAAAATGTTAGCAGGTATGGGAAACCATGTCTGAATCCTGACAGACACACAAAGGCACTGCCATGATCAATAGTAGATAGCAAAATTGCTTATTTGATTGGGAAAAGCCATCATTTTGACTGTCCATGCAAAATCCCCTTCTCACTCCTGCATACTTTTGAGCCTTTGAATGCAAGAATTTTATTCCTTAATCATGTTTTCCTATCATGATTTAATCCTGGATATATCCTATCGTCCCAAGGAAGGCTCTACTGAGCAGAAGATGAAGTTCTGGCTTGGGTTTGTATAAACAAGGAATCATGATGATTCTGATACAGTATATTTTGAGGAATAGCCATAAAATCTCACAGTACCTTAAAAAAATAATTCTGTAATATGTGCATATTTTCTCAAAGTGTTCTAAATCAATCAGTGTAGTTTAGTGCAAGTCCTTTAGTGTTTAATGTTGATCCTTGTTAAGGTGAATTTTTCTTTCTAGTGCACTTCATGCAAAGTAAATTTGACATTAACACCCTTGAATAATCTTTTCACCCTTAGTTTGAATATATAAAGCAGGATTTAAAATATCTTAGAAGAATCCTGGACTGTCAATACATGAAAAAAGCAGTGAAGCAATAGGTATTTCTCATGTCTGTGTTTACAGTTCAAAATTTTTAGGGGAAAAGACAGAATCTGCTACTTAGACATACTTGGCATAAAGGTTAGAAACATGCTTTTCTGATCTCTGTGCTCAATACATACTGAAGAAGTTTTGTATATTCTTCAATACATATCTATGCCTACTACTAACAGTAGACTCAGTAGTCTTCATAATTTTTTTTGCCATGAATTTTTAAGGAGAACAATATATGTAATTTGATGAATGTATATCTGAGGAAAAAGCAAGATGCTACATGACCAGAGCCACTGCTTACTCTAAGGAATGACAATAATATTATTAAAGGGCAGCAAAGGAATATTCATTTTCAGCTGCAATTTTGTTCATATAGCGGATGCAACCAAACTATGAGACCTTCGGTGTAAGTAATGAATCTTTGATCTTCACTGAATAATGCTGAACTACATCTGAATTACACAATATTACAGATAAAATTGCTGTGGATACCAAAATGATAAAGATTGATGTTAGGTTATGTAAAGCAGCTTGTCCTGAGGTCAGATTTGTGATAAAAATGCAAGTTGTGTCTATTCTTTAAAACAAGTAAGTAACAACAAGCAACAAAAACTGCGTAACAAGATGAAGAGAATATTCAGTCAGCCAGACATTGAATGGTTGATGGTTCTATTAACACTTTCATCAAGAACATAAGTTTTTCATAAAAAATCTTGATATTGCAACAAATAGATATTGCATCACTCATTAAATCAGAGGAGAATATTTCAAAGCTGAAAAACTTCAGGCATATTTCTTTACTATGCCAGGTTAATAAATTTTATGAACACCTTATCCTGAAGTACATGGCATCATTTTTTGAAGATCAGCTTACTCTGGAGGAAAATTAATTGCACTTAAGAATGTCATATACTGGTCAACATTCTGCAAGACAGTCAAAGAGGACCTTGGAAAGGCAAATGTAGTTCTGCTAACAGATTCTGTTCTAACATAAGAAAGGTATCTTGCTAGAAATATGCCATAATGAAAGACTGTACCTTAATATGGCTGATTCAATACTTACTTGATGATTTTGTAATTTAGCATTGTGTAAGGTGAAGATCTTATCATGGAGAAACTTAATAACTTACTCAGGAAGTGCATAATTGCACCTACACATTTCAGTCTTATTTGAGTGAGCAGCCTATCCAGAAACCCCATCAACCTTCCAAAAGCCAGTAGAAGGTACTTTTTGTATCACTACAATGTGAAGAATTTCAGTCCATATTAAATAAACTTTTTTGTCCATATAAAATTCATGACCATACCTCAGACACAGTGATCTAACATAATATTTATTCAATTCAAGTTGAGATACATAGAAACTGATCAGTAAATCTAGTCAATTATCATGTGATAAAAGGATTTACCCTCTGAAGTTTCCCATCTCTCTCTCCTGTGACTATAAAAGGGTAATGGATGACTAGTATAAACTGAACAACTAATTTGTAAAAGACTGGGTAGGTGAAAAATTCACAAGAGAGAATTCACAAGGAATTTTGGATGCATGGGACAAGTTGAGGATACTAAACACTCATTAAATGCCTTTTCAATGGTCATTGGGTAATCAAAATCATAGGATAGCCTTTTGTCACAGTAGGAATTCTTAAAGTTGTACAGACTTTACAGCTGGAAAATGGGCTTTTATATCTCAATATTTAATAAATGTTTTGTTTGTTTTTCTGAACACATCTGTAAATCCGAGAAATAACTGGTTAACATCACAATCCTCTACAAACAAATTTAAATAGGTTAAAAGGGGATTACTTTAATTTAACCAATCGAATGGACATAAGAAGAACAGACTTGAGATTCTGTATTGGGTTTGCATGATCAGATTTTAGTACTAGAGATGCCACTGGTGTGGCTTGTGTTTGAAGCAGCTGGATTCTCTTCCCCCATGTCTGTCAGAACCAATTCCTTCCAGCTCCAGAACAGAATCGCCACTGGCTAAGGACAGTGGTAGCCCATCCAGGATAACACATTTAAGAGGGAAAAATATGTTATTGTGCAGAGGTGTTTCTGGCTAGAGAAGACAGAAGTGAAAATAAGTGAGAGGAATAGCCCTGTCAATTTCAAAGTCAATGGACAAGGTGGGGCAGGAGGTGGTCCAGGTACCAGAGCAGAGATTCCTCTACAGCCTGTGGTGAGGCAACTGTGCCCTTGAAGCCTATGGAAACTCATGGGGGAGCAGAGATACACCTCCAGCCCATGCTGGAGCAAGAGAATGCCCAAAGAAGGCTGTGAGCCTGTGGGAAGCCCATGATGGAGAAGAGTCCTGTCAGGGATCTGCTGACCCATGGGGAGAGGAGTCATGCAGGAGCAGGTTTTCCTTATAGGACTTGTGATCCTGTGGGGAACCCATGCTGGAGCAGCCTGTACCTGAAGGACTGATTCCCATAGATAAGTCATCCATGCTACAGCAGCTCATGGAGAACTGCCTCCCATAGGAGCAACCTTACCTTGGAGCAAGGGAAGAACTCTTCTCCCTGAGTAGCAGCGGGAACAGCATGGGATGAACCAACCATGACCCCAGTTTCCCGTCCCCTTGTACTGCTGCGGTGCAAGAGGTAGACCCTGAGAAGGGAAGGGATAGTAGGTATTTTAAATTAAGATTTATTTTACTTTGCTTTATTCTGCTCTGATTTTGATGGTAATAAATTCAATTAATATTCCTAAATTTAGTCTTTCGCCTGTGATGGTATTCGGTGAGCAATCTCTCCCTGTCCTTAACTCATGCACTTTTCACTATATTTTCTCTCCCTTGTCCAGCTGCAGAGGGGAGTGACAGGGTGGTTTTGGTGGGCACCTGACATCAAGCCGGGGTAAACCCACTACAAATGCTCATCCGTTTGTACACTTCTGGTAAATCTGTGTAGTGTTGTGGGGCTGCCCAGATTTACAGAGCAAGTCATAACATGCACCTGATTTGGGGAAAATACACAATGGTAATAGAAGGATGGCAGTAAGAAGCCTGCAGTGTATTTATATCCTCAGGAGTCCACTCCAGTTTTATCTCTGATATAATAATAGGCCAGTACAGAATCCTATGCTAATACTCTTACTCACATCTCTCTCAGTTGTTTCACAAACTCAACTTCCGCAGACATTCATAAGAGTTGTACCTGAGCAAGGACCAAGCAAAGGCAGACTCAGCAACTCAGGAATAAGTAATTTTAGGAAAGAACATTGATTAGCTATCTCTATTCTTGTTTAAACATATTCCTGCTACATTGTTGACTGAGAGGATTTGCATTTGAAAGCAGAATGTGCTCCAGTGTTGAGGAAAGGGTGAGATGCTCACTGTGCATTTATGGAAAACAAACTGTTAAAGAGTGACAATCAGCTCTGAAGCTTCAGAAGTAGAAAAAGAAGAGAGAGAGGAAGGAAGGAAGGGAGAGAGAGAGAGAGAAGAAAGGAAAGGAGAGAGGAAAGGAGAGAGGAAAGGAGAGAGGAAAGGAACGGAAAGGAACGGAAAGGAAGGGAAGGGAAGGGAAGGGAAGGGAAGGGAAGGGAAGGGAAGGGAAGGGAAGGGAAGGGAAGGGAAGGGAAGGGAAGGGAAGGGAAGGGAAGGGAAGGGAAGGGAAGGGAAGGGAAGGGAAGGAAAGGAATCTTCCTGAAGGGTAGAGTCACCTGAGGAAAGAGAATGTGAGAGACCATTAAACCATAAGAGTTTTGTAAGACTGCTGAGGAAAATGTGGAAGTTTGCAAGTCACAGACTGGCATGTCCAAATGTAGATTGAATTTCATGATGAAAGCTCTTTGTCTCTTAGGCATCTAGTTCAAAGCACCTATGTTAAAAATGTTGTTTCATGAGGTGAGCTATTAGTAAAAGTCGTACTTTTTGGGGTTGCAGAGCAGATGCTGTTCATGACAGACTGTTGTCACAAACCTTAGCAAAGCCAGTACTGTTAAACTGTAAAATTTAAATGTCCTACCTTATAAGATTCTGGACAATTCTTACTGTTGTGATTCAACCTCAGGTTTCTAGGCCAATCTTTTCACAGATGCAGGACCCCTGGCCTGAGTGATGAATGAGACTGGCTAGAGTTCATCTGTGTTTGAAGAAGATAAACAGCTTGGTGCCAGCTAACTCCCTTTCCACAAAGAGAACAACAGAGTAATGTACTGAGAGGAGAAAAGGGGTTTATTTTCCTTCATCCTTCTATCAATCAGTTCAATTCTCAACTTTGAGCCCAGTATCTGTCCCTGTGTGGTTCTTGGTAAAATGTGAGGAACTGTTTTCTCCTGGTTTGAGGGTATTTTTGCTAGTTTCCCTATCATGAAATGGGGTGAAGAAGAAGGAGGGAGGGCTGGCACCGGGTAAGATGGATGTTAATTGCCCATTTTGATGACTTTCTCACTTTTCCATGGGCTCATGGGGACAGCCATAAAGGCAGTCCTGAATTCCCATACCCAGTATGTAAAGTTAGTCTGAGGACACATATACCTTATTTGTCCCTGCCTTGCTTGCTATTTCACCTTTCTTTGCAATGTTCACTCCCTGTGAAAATCCAAAAGAACTCCACTCCCACACTCCACCACAGTTTGCATTTCGTGACCAAAAATCAGACAGTGATCCTCACTGTCTTGAAAGAAAAATAAGACAAAGTCAGTGTAGAATCAATAGTTAAGAAACAACTCAGCTGTAGGATTTATATTACCTTTGTGACACTTTTTTTTTCTTTCCTAAGAAATGAGATCTGTGGGTAAACGAAAGATCAGATAACTATCATTTTCTCTTGTGGTGTTGTGATATCAGGCAAGTTCATACCTGAAAATCAATAAAGAATTTCAGAAGATGCAATGCTTAGTACATTATTTCCTCTTTTGTTCGCAATGTCTTTAGATATTCCTTACTGTGACTAACTGAAAAGTGGTGATTTCGTGTCATACTCATACACTTTGTCACTTGGTCTACTCTGATCTCTTAATGGCAATATGAACCAGTTATGTCAACTTGATAAAACAAAAAATAAAACTGTGTTGTCCTTGCATATGAGAGGAGTTTACATGCACTGTTGCACAACTGAATCACCAAACGTTTCTACAATTCCAGTTTTTCTTTGCCTCTACCAGCACAGCTGCTGACCCTACAGGCAATAGTCCCTTTCTCTCAGAAAACTCTAGAGTAGAAAACAAATAAAAAAGAAAAAACAGGGGGG